>JXSR01S002699.1:78861-94555 GCA_000969725.1 Ophiothrix spiculata | reverse complement strand
AATAATCAGTTTAAAATAGTCTTATTTGAAAAAAATATGTCAATAATCTTTCAAATCATATCCTACTAAGATATCCCTTTATGCCGATGACAGTGCCATTTTTACTAGCCATCGAAAGGATACCCTGGCTGCCTCTGTCCTTACCGAGGTCACAGAGAGGGTCTCCTTTTCACTCCCTCCTTAAAAGATCAAAAGAACTCAACCACTTCAGTCGTGCCCTTTTAAAAGGCACAGTGCGCTGCTTTTATTTTGTTTTTGGAAGCTTTGTTTCTGTTTGCTCTTCTGAACAAAGGTTGATGTGTGTCATTAAAATACGCGTAATAATTTTTAAATACATGTACCTATATTTTGTAACTCAACTCCAAAAAATCTCTGACTAACTGATCCATCATTTCATATATTCATTACGGTCAATGTGAATATGTTAGGTCCCGCTTTAAAACCGATTATTCAAATCACTAATACATGGTCATTGGAATCTCGCAGAATAACCATAATGCGAATCAATAAATACTCAAAAGTAGTTCATTTATGCATATATATATCAAGCAAAACCGGCGAGAGTAAAGAAAAACTTAAGGAATGATGATTTGTTTAGATTTCTTTATGAAGTCTTATTATGTGGACGATTATAGTCAATTCGGTATCAAATGTAAAAGACCGTACACCAATGAATTCAAACCTTTTTTCTATGACTTTATGAATTATATAAATCCTTATTACACTTGTAATTTTCACAAACAAAGTTTGTACTTACGATTATGTAATAGAATGAGCAGACTAGTCCTGGTCGTTTTAAAATGATTTGATTCCGAGAGTAAAATCTTTAATTGACCCTTTTCACGTTTCTTATTGCTTTTGCTTGCTGGTGAATAATTTAGAATCCATAAGAAACTCTTAAGGCTATAGCTGTGACAGTAACGGTAATGTAATTTATTTGACTTGATAGTCATTTATGAAATGTTCTGAACTGATACATCTAGAACTGATTAAGTGCAAATGAATTATAAGCAAACAGTAATATCGAATTTCAGTAATGGACTTTACAGGAAATGCCAAATGCTTCTATAAAAAAAAAAAAATTGTACAGACCTAAGTTAATTAGTTTTGTGCTTGGTCTTTTGAGATATCTGAGAATTCGCTGGATTAATTAAATTCATTCCAAATAATTCAAAAATGTGAGGTTTCCAGGGACACAGATCTTTAAGTACGAGACTTCAGTAAGAGTTTGAAAAGTACAATACCAAACTTATATGTACTTATATGTTGATTTTTTTTTTGTAAATTATACGGGATGGTTTATTTGAAAAACATGGTGAAGAAGTGCAATATCGTACATGTGTGACTATTATTGGACTGGTAGATTTGCAATGACTACGAAAATACAAACGTTGGAGGACTTGTTATTATTAGCTATAACTTAGATGAAATAGTTTGTAACTTCCGGTTAATGACAGCTGAATAAGAGTAAGTGACGGAAATCCCGAGGCGACAATATCAATAATAGCTACGAACGAGGTGGAAGTAAACATGTTTTCTCTTCCAATGCGTGGTTCGTTGCATTTTATTTTAGCGTTCTGTCCCAATTGAACTTTATTCTTGTTGTTGCTTTTCATACAATGTAAATTCTAAATAATCAGTTTAAAATAGTCTTATTTGAAAAAATATCTAACACTTTTTAAAACACAGAAAATGTTCGATACACATATGTTTGACAAACTAGAATGTATTAACTTTAAATTGAGAGATGTATGTGGCATTAACGTGTTAGAATCTTACTGCAAGCAAAATATGATTTACATTTAAAATACATTTTTTGTTTAAAGTCATTCAGGTAGAACATGAAAGATGATAAACCCAGTCTTTTAAGAAAATATTATTTTAGTTTAAAAATTTATTGACACTGACATTTTATCCGCTTCAAGCATAGGCATCATACATATCATCAACAATCAACATATGCCTACCTTAACTTATCGTCATCACAATATTGAATTTATGTCATCTAAAAAGACTTGGTGATATTGCTAAGGATCTGACGTTCAAGTGACGAGTCAATCTATTACATATATGTATGTCTGGATTACTTAAGGTTACAACATATTTATATAGTATAGACATATTTCACTTATGCACTTATAAAACGACAATTTTTTGGCTATTTTTGATCTAAATATTTTAGAAACACAATAGTTACTGAAAATATAATCTGATGTATCAACATTAACTGACTTTGATTTAGAAAATATTTTAGTGGTATAAATTGAATTCAAGTATGCATAATATTAGTTATTTGCGACAACGTATCACCATTTTCTTGTTCCCGTCTAGCTTCACTGTGAGGAACTGATTGCCTGAGGCTGACGTATAACCACGATAGTGTCAATTGACTTAAATCTAGATATGTGTATCGACATATATGAGATATGTACGCAGGCAAATTCGTTGATGAAACAAAGAATTTAGCTAATAAACTCGCTCAATATTTATGGTTCATTTTAGAAATCGAGATATCCTAAGCCATTACCCAGACAACTTATCACTTTATCGAATTCATAGTTGACATAAATAATTAAGTACACCAGGTGCATACAATACGTTATGTGCTATTTGTAAATATATCCAACGGGAGTGTCAAAACATAAGAACATTTAAAATTGCCAATTGCGGACAAAATTCTCACTCCTGACGACCATTTTTTTTATAGATAAGAAAGATCTAGAGAGCTGAATCACGTGTCATTATGTGTAACATTTAATACTCTTGGATTTATACCAGCACATTGTTTTCATTTTTAAATGTTAGAAAATGTGGCCTCTGCTCCTTAAAACTTAACTCAATTATAGCCAAAATGTATCTCTCATTAAGATTATGATACCAAATTTGTGCCAAACTGCTTAATATTTTACGTTTTTTACGAAGTGACAGAAACACGACTTTCAGTATTTCGCAATCTTGTGTCATTCTTTATTTGAAGCCTTTTAATTTCCCGCACATTCGGCAGTCAAATCGGGGTGAAATTTGAACCTGGTCATAGTTAAAACTCCGTCGATTTGGCGGAATTTAGCAAGACAATAACGTTAGAAATGAATTAAAAGTGGGGTCACTGAGTATCTGAACAATTAAAAAAGGGGTCATTGAGTATTTCGTGTGAAAAAGAATAATAAAAGGTTCATTACTTGTTTAAAAAATATCACATCCTGAGGCGTAACCATTATGTTGGTGCCCCATAGGTTTACAATAAAAAAAGGTTCGCCAGCTTCACAAAAAAAAAAGAAGATTACCCAATATTATAAAACGTTTGAAAAATGACAATCAGTTAAAGCTTATGCTATAAAATGTCAATGAACGTAAGAATGTAAAAAAGGATAAATATATGCTAGACCTTAAAAAATCATTTATATTATTTATATTTTTGTGATTTCTAGATAGATTACACAAAAAATAACACGTCGGTATGTACAAACAGTCATGTGCATACATAAAACATGTACGAAAAGTCATGTTTTATGTATTGATAGAATTTTGAGGTAAGAATGACTGATTTCCAGTAATTCTGCTCAGTGTTCGAAATCTCTTGTTAAGAACGCCATCAATCCTTAATGTCAGCGATTAGCGAAGCTATTAAAGAATTCGATGATATTGGCATCGAGATGTTAGCTTATTTAAATAATTCAACACTTATTTCACTTTAACAGGTGTCATTTTAGTGTTTATTAATCACTTGAGAAAGTGACTGCCTAAACAATTTATATTTTGCCTCCAGCCTTATTTTAAATATAAACAGAAATGAATTAAAACTAAATTGGTTTTCTTTTCATAAAAAATGCAACTAGGTATGTGACCTGTTCATAAGTTTGACCACTTTCCTTAATTAAATTGAAAATTCTAAAATATTCTCGAATCATTTAAAAGAAGGTATGCTTAAGGGCCCTGTCAACCCTCCATTTTCAGAAAGTGGTTTTGCTCTGTAACTCAGCAACGAATAATTAAATCCATAAAAAACTATTCTTTTCTAGATGTGAATTTGCATACTAAAGATGCTGGTCAAGTCATTTTTGGACAAAAATGTGAAATTTTGGCCCTAAGGTCCAAAAATGGTCCAAAAATCATGTTTTTGGCCCCGAAATTTACGGGAAAGCTAACTACAATATGCTTTGGTAAAATTTTGAACTGCTTTACTTTTTAGAATCTAGAAAGCAATATCTAGGAACGCTTTTTTCAAATTTTTGATTTTTTTTCTTCATTTTTGAAATATTGCCAAAAATAGGTCAAAATCCCACTGCTGACACCAAAATTTGTGTCAGAAGTGGGATTTTTGAGATTTTTGGACCAATATTTGACAATATCTCAAAAACTAAGAAAAAAATCAAAAATTTGAAAAAAGCGTTCCTAGATTTTGCTTTCTAGGTTCTAAAAAGTAAAATGGTTTGAAATTTCACCATAGCAAAATTTAGTTAGCTTTCCCGTAAAATTTTGGGCCAAAAAACTTGATTTTTGGACCTAGGTCCAAAATGACACATTTTGGTCCAAAAATGACCTCACCATTATGTTCAGTATGCAAATTCGCTTCTAGAAACATATACTTTTATTTGGATTTAATTATCCGCTGCTGAGTTACAGAGCATAGAATATTTCAGAAAACGAAGGGTTGACAGGGCCCTTAACCCAATAAAAGATTTTAGCTAAATTGTGTTTGTTAAGTGGCTTTTTTTTTTAAAGAGTTGTCGTATATAACGGGACAATTAGTTTGAACTCAATTAAAGTTCTATGTGTCAACGCATGCAAACTAAACTTCAGAAATGAAATTTATAAATGATAGTCGTTTATTAGATTAAGAAAAAAAAAATATAAATAACAAAAATAAACAAATGTTAAATTTTCGCCCAAAACGATTAACCTACTTAAACATACCAGATCGAATTATGAATACAACGAGTACAACAAACAACAAAATCAATCTGAAAGGCCAATTATATTTCTTATCGATAACGTCATCTTAGATAAGCAGGGCAATTAGCAACCTAGCAGATTCATCTAAACCTTAATTAATGTGTATAAATTATATCGCACTTATGTGAATCTCGCTAGAGTAACTATTGATCAAGTGGGTTACTTATATAATACTAAATGACTGGGAAAATGCCTCGAGAATACACTTGTATGCACAGGTGTATTGTAATTGTACGACTGTGGTAATGATTATTTAATGGGTTGATGATTCTTTGATACCCAAAGGAAGATACTATCCCTTTTACCCACACATCGATCCCTCAGAAAGCTACTTGTTTTTACTCTCCCCAATAAGTATTTGATGGTCTTGAAAGCAATCAAAAGTAACTACGTTAAATCAGTATTATTCTGTAATGTCAATTGACTGCTTGTATTAAACAACTTATATTTTGCCTCCAGTCTTATTTTAAATATAAACAGAAACGAACTAAAACTAAATGTTTTTTGTTCATAAAAAATCCAAACAGGTATGTGACCTATACATAAGTTTTGCCACTTTCCTTAATTAAATTGAATATTCTAAACTATTTTCGAATCATTTAAAAGAAGATATGTTTAACCCAATAAAAGATTTTAGCTAAATTGTGTTTTTTAAAGAGGCTTTTGTAAGAGTTGTCGTATATAACGAGACAAATAGTTTGAACTCAATAAAAGTACTTTGTGTCAACGCATGCAAACTAAACTTCAGAAATGAAATTGATAGATGATAGTCATTTATTAGATTCAGAAAAAAATATAAATAACAAAATAAACAAATGTTAATTTTTCGCCCCAAACGATTCACCTACTTTTAAAAATATACCAGATCGAATTGTATATAACATGAGTACAACAAACAACAAAATCAATCTTAAAGGCCAATTCTATTTCTTATCGATAATGTCACATTAGACAAGCAGGGCAATTAGCAAGGTGACAGATTCATCTAAATCTTAATTTGTATAAATCATATCGCACTTATGTGAATCTCGCTAGAGTAACTATTGATCAAGTTGGTTACTTATATAATACTAAATGACTGGGAAAATGCCTCGAGAATTCACTTATATGCGCAGATGTCTTGTAATAGTACGACTGTGGTAATGATTATTTAATGGTTTGATGATTCTTTGATCCCCAGAGGAAGATACTATCCCTTTTTACCACACATCGATCCCACAGAAAGCTACTTGTTGTTACTCTCACCAATAAGTATTTCATGGTCTTGAAACCAATCAAAAGGAACTACGTTAAATCCGTATTATTCTGTAATGTCAATTGACTGCTTATATTAATCAGTGCATTTACATACACATTACTGACTTCAAGGTATTATGTTATTTACAGGCATCATGATATTCCTAGAGTTCATTGTGATAAATGTAGAGTTCAATCCAAAATATACAGGGCAAAAACATGTTCCAAATTTGGAGAATACTTTAAACTTATCTCGATTTCTTATATCGTTTGCAAACCTGGCCAAAATGGTTATGCACTGTCAATTCTGTGCTTGAGAGTATTGTTAATCATATAAAAGCTGTATATTAAATGAATTGATTTTGATAATAAACTCTAACTTGAAACTCCGCTTATTTTGTTGTATAGTAAAGTCTCGAATGCGTTCAATTTTCCCCGATAATACCTTAGTAATTAAGATGCATACTTAAGAGATGTTGCGTCACTGTGTAGAACAAACGTAACCATTACAAATCTTAACTCAAACTCTCTATTACATCCTATCAAACTAAAAACCTTAATTCAGATAATCGTGTAATCAAGATAACTTTCCATGAAGCATTAGGATACTACCGTTTTCTTGAGCTGAAATGTATCGTTTTACATTTTACAGCTGCTGTCAGTAAATCCATTCACGTTTCGTTAACAGACTCCCACTTTGTGGTTGAAAATGTAAGAAGGTTGTATGTAAAATTAAAAACTGTAGATATTTTTACTAAATATTAAATTTTAGGTATTTCTGCTAGAAAGCTGAATGTACATATATATGAAATATTATATACTGTCTGAAAGACAATGGTCGTCTATTAATTTCTGCAAGTAATTTTCACGGTAAAATAAAGCAGACTGAGTTGAACTGAAGTTTTCAGATACTGTGTTTTTACTCTGTAAGGTAGACATAAACAAAATAGTTCATTTGATATATGTAGAAGAGCTCCAGGAACACCTGTTCTTCTTACGTGAAAATGATGGTGGGATTAAGGGAAATGTGCGGAGTGAGTGTTATGTGAACGTGCCTCCTTGCATCTTATGAAACAGCTAGGAATAAACGGGTGGAATGGTGGAATCAAATGATTTAAATCACTTCATTACTTTCTACACCTCCTTTATATTATATATTTGTAAGATGAAAATGTATATATCTAATTCACAAATTTAAAATATGAAGATATATTTCTAAATATAAATTTGATATTGTCTATTATAATTGAGTATTTACAGTTAACACTTCCCAAGCGTCTTGATAAGTGCTGAATGCAGTGATTCATATATGTGTATATATGTGAATTATATTAAATATGTAACGGAAAATTTTACGGTATGAATTGTATAATAACATAATATTACTCAATCAAATTGTTACTGTGCCAAATTGTTTTACGAAAAGTGAAAAGACATTTCGTTATAATTACGTTGTTTTTATTTTATTTTAAAAGTTAATCACATTCTTGCCCTTTAACAAGCAAACAAACAAACAAAACTTAAAATAATGAGTGGGAGCTTTAAATGACGATTTTGAATAAACGGCCTCTACAAGTATAATGAATATACATGTAGTGTCGTAAAACAAATCTAAAGTATATTTCAATGATTTGATTCCAAAAGTTTGGAAAGCTAATATAATTCCGGGAAGAGTAATTACAGTTTTTATAAATAATCACAACTAACATTTTTTATTTGGTTTTGGCAAATTTAAAATCTGAATGAAATAATTTTAGAACAAACATTATGTTTATGTGTTTATAGTAGAGTATACAGTTTATACTCTATATATTATATATAGTGGACTAACACATTTGAGTTGTGGCTATAAGCTTGTGCCAACTTTTATTAAGAAAAGAAGCTGGCATTGATGTTAAGTTAAAATTGCCTATTCTATTATTTTACATTTATAGAAATATGATAAAAAAACGATTTAGGCAATTTTGAAGGTAAATTTTGCACCCCAAAAGAAAAAAAAAAATCTTTAAGTTTATTTTCAACAGCATGACAGGACACTTATAAAAGTCGAGGTAAAACACGTATGAATTTACTCTCGGCTATTTCAATGGCTTCATATGCTTTTAATACTGTAAATAAATATTGAAAATTTGACGAGGCATTTGCATCAAATGTTTGCTAAATACGTCTACCGAATCCATATGTAAATTAATGACGTTGTAACATGAAACCTGATTAGACTTTGATTTCAAAATAATATGGTACAACTATTAGATATGCCATCTCTGGATATTAATTATTTTCTATAGCTAAATCCTTTAAAGAAACGTTTGAACATGGACAATTTGACGAAGGATCAAGTTTTGCTACTGAAATAATCTAAAATGACATTATAGTTTTGATAGGGGTAATTGCGGTCATGTTTCTTATATTTTACACAATCATACTATCAATAACAACGAAATATTATTGTCAACAAAACAATATAACTGTGCAATATGAAGTCTTCTTGCTTTCCAAAGGGTTGCTCTGTTTATATTATCTAGAATTCTCATGCAGGAAAATACAAAAGCAAAACACACTTATAATCAATGTTAAAATTAATTGACTCGTATTCCAGAAAGGTGTTTAGGTAAACCACGGTTTTTACCTTTAAGCCGTACTGTTGACGAGAAATTAAACCGTGGTTTAGCTAAACACCTTTCTGGTATATGTTTTGCTTGACGTATGTTAAAATACGCATTCTAACGCTCGAATGACCTTTTTAAATCAAATTGTCATATGAAATTCAATATAATAGCTTTTACCAATCAGCTGTTTGACGTTAACAGGTTACAGGTTATACCAGAGACCTCATTTGGTGAAAATATTATCAAAAATGTGAAAATAAAGCAGAATTGCTAAAATATGAAACAGATGCAATAGATCTAAAAAATATGATGAAAAGTAGATTTCGAACACTCCTTGACGCAATACTCAAAGAACTTACTCAATGAATATGGTGTTTTTTATTTAGTTATTTATCTTGAACTATATATTATTAAACCACCAAACCACCAAATAAATACGGGAAAATGAAGATATGTCTCAATTGTTATCTTGAAACAGGTTGTCTTATGAAAGTACAGATATTCCTTGCGGATAATATGCGCCATTTAATAGGGTCTGGGTCCACAGGCTCATTATATATGGTGATTTATCGTAATGGCAATGATTTTCTAAAATATGTTTCCCAAATGTAAAAGATCATATAGCATTACAAATTGGTTTTCTGATAGCTTGGTGTAATCCATCTTTTATATAAGATAATTCTGTGTTTCCAATCAGCAATGGTAGTATTTGATTATCATAATGTAACTGTGTAGGTACTGCGGCGTTTTATTTTGTCCGTCGCCTTTATTTTAAAAAAATGATTTTAGAAGATAAACGATGGTATATTCAAATAAAAACGACAGTTACTATTTTCTAGACTATATAATATTTATACAAATACAAAAACCTTCAAACACTTCATATGTAACGAGTTACAGCAAAAGGTAGGCCTACATGTTCCTTAAGTCAGAGCTACATATGTCTGATTAACAAACTGCAAAAGGTATCTTTGTGTTGAAGACACAAGTGTCTGATTAACAAACTCTTAAAAACTAATCAATAATCAGTATTTGAAGAGAGAGTAGTAAAGTAAAGTAAAGCCATCATTTAGGATCCAGGGTGAAATAACATTGTATTTAATGTAAGAGGTGCTAAAGTTTATTGCCCTCTCTTAAAATACTGATTATTGATTAGTTTTTAAGAGTTTGTTAATCAGACACTTGTGTCTTCAACGCAAGATACCTTTTGCTGTAATGGGTTACATATTATTTAATTTCATAATGATTGAGAGGAACCACTTGAACAAATTGATATTTTACCCAGACTCGGAATTTTTTAGCTATCTATTTTTTTAGAACAAAACAACATTTGTATTGTTTACCTAAAAGACTGTCCTATTTAAGGAAAACGACAATATGAACAACTTGATGATCCACGAATATATTAATGAAGATGGTTTCTTTAATATGGACACTTAATGTTGACAAACATTGTGATTTTCAATTGGTTTTCGTATATAATTGTATGTTTTTTATTATTTTAGGAATATTGCTTCATATAAATAGGTGGTATCAACTAACTTGTTTCACTTTTGAGTAACTTGGGTTTAAAGTATACCACAGAGTAACAGAGATGACACTGAGCTAAAACATGGCCCCAATTTAGCGTAACGTTTAACGTAATATGTGGACAAAAGCGAGGTCACAAAATTTTACCCGATTAAGCGTAAAACACATCAAGGACGATGTCAGGATTTATCGGTATATGAGCAGCATTCTTCATTTTGTGACCTCGTCACAAATTCTTATTTTGTCAACATATTACGTTACACATTACGCTAATTGGAGCCACTGATCACATGATCAGCGAAGAAATGTTAACCACCTATGAAGTATATGGGGATAAAGTGTATACCCTAAAGCTGATTAACACTCCTGGGTTCACAAAACCTTAAAGAGAAAGTTCGTGTAGTGTTCAATGATAGTACATATTCTCTTGGAATCTTTGTTACATTTGGTACCAGTCGGTGCAAGCCAATCAGGGAATTTTTGTATGTGTTGTTATTGTTCAGTTTTGGAAATTAAGTGACATCTTCTTCAATTATTCCTCGTGTAACGTAACATACCTTGGCCTCAAATGGATATTGTTACATGTTTAAGGACAACAAACTTGAAACCAAAATACTTTTAAGGCAAAACGTGAACTATAGAAGGATGCACTTTGCAAAATAATATCGCCCTCTACAAAGTGTTTAGAATAAGCGCTAAAACCTACCGCTGTCGAAATTCCTAAAAGCACACGTAGTATCCCTGATTTAGGGTTTTTACTAGAAAAAAATTACAAAGAGGCTGATCTTAACTGATTAAGGTAGGTATAGGTATAAATATTTACAGAAAAAAAAGTAAGGAAGGGTAGGGACTGGGGAACCTTTTTTTTGGGGGGGGGGGGGTTGGGGGGTCTTTAAAGAAAGGGGGTAATTTACCTTAAGTTATGCATGTCGTATTTAACATCAAACTAAGGGAAATGTAATTCAAAACACTGGGTGATTTGTTTATTTTGTTATACCTAATTAGAGACGTCTTGTCCTAAAATTTGGATTTTTCGTTAAAAATAGGTCAAAATTCAAAATTTTGCTATTATTATCTCTAAATTAGGGTTTATTTAGATGGCTTTACAAAACATTTCCAGGCCTTAAAACTTGTTAAACTTGCATACAACATTATTAAAATAAAAGCTCATTCAGTCCAAGACTAACTTCCGAGATACATAATCTGAGATTATATTCAAATAGCTTTTGAAATTCATGTAAGTCAAGTCGGTCAGAAGACGTCTGTCTCAGCACAAGTCCAGGAAGCGTATCGTTAGCGTCGACCTCCCTGGGATAATCATGCTAATCTTCTTTATTTCTATGTTTTGTAATTTACGTCATTGGCCATCGTTGTAATATGATTTGAAAATGATGCACGTTGTACATGAATGTATCTAAAGCGTGCATTTTAACGATAATAAGTGCTAACCCTCGTTCTTTTTTCAACCCACTTGTAACTGGCTGGAATTATGTCGGTAGTTATTATTTAAATGTCCTAATGGAAAGTAATGATTATAAAAATAATGTAGTATATAATTATATTATCATTTTAATCTCAACATTTGAAGGGAAAAAATATGTAATAAGCTGAAAACTTAGTATTATTTTTCTAATTTACAGTCACATATTTAGTGAAATAAATAATTATTAAAAGATACATACCTGTTTATCCGTCAGATATTTGAAATAACATGAAAGAAAAGAGAACAAAACGTAAATAATGATTTACATGATTAGCATAGACAAACACTTCACTTAAGGTAGGTACTTTTTGATATGAGGAGTCACGAATGGGATTTCCCCAACTGTATTTTTTATAGTTTTGATAATTGTCATCGTTTGTTTTATATATTGTTGGTTGATCATATTTAAATTACATAAATAATGCCATTTTAAAGTTAAATTAACCTCTTTGGTATTAAAAAAAACCTGCAGGTGTTTTTTTTTAATACCATGAAAGTTAATTTCCTAAAAAAATATGAAAAGAAATAATGTAACATACCATATGTGACCGTCCAGCCCGTATGAGCAGTAAATGCCAGAAATTTCATTTTGCGCTACAGGTGAAAATACATGTCAAGGTCATAATTTGCCAACATTTTTTTTTTGACAGATTCACAATTCTAGTGCTTGCTACACAATACCAGCAAAGTTTCATTTCAAGAAAATTATAGGAAATGTGTACTAAATTGGCACATTTTTAAGACGACCAACAGAAATTATAGGGCTTGAACGCATTTATCTCAGTTATACATTTTACTCACTGACAACCTTTGACGGCCAATAACTCGACTTCTGGAAATCGTGTGAAGTTCATTAAGGTATCAGTTTAATCCTTAAAGCATTATCTTTGCAAACAATTAAAAAAGTGAAAATGTCAAGAGCTGGCATTTACTGCTATTTTGGGCTGGACGGTCACATATATTAACCTAAAAAAATATGAACAGAAATAATGTAACATATTATATATTAAGTGAAAGTTGAATCTATGAATTAAACAAATATATATCCATCAACCTTCTAATGTAAATTTGGTTAGTTATTCAGTTCAAAGACAAATACAATAGTATCCTAATACAGCATGCAGCCGCATCTCTTTTTGCCTTCATTATTTGGAAAGCAAAATATCCAACGCCAATTCTTTGTTTACAGAATAGGCACGCATTTTTCTTCATGCATGGGGGGCATTTATTCTATAAGTGATAGGATGGGGTTTTCAGCAGGTGTCATCAACGCACACCATTGGCTAAATATAATTCTTTGAATATTCCTGTCTTCGTTTCTGACGGCACAGTATGCAATTTAGTACCGATCCGTAAGCCAATCTGCTGAACTAATATGTTTCCCATGAAGTGGTGATGAATAAAATCATGAAAGTGGGCAAGTAAAGAGAAGCAAATATAATCTCCATCAACTAAATTGTGGTACTGGATGCGAAAAAACCCTCTAATTTTTTCTTTACTGTAAGGCTACATCATGTGTTTTAAATTCAAACATCATAAAACGTTTTGAAAAATCACGTACGTCATTTAAATAAACAATGGTACACAGTTTGCAGTGTGTCCAAGAAAAATAATTACAATCTTTTCGTACACAGTTCTTTGTTTACCGGATAGTCAAAAATATATAAAAAGGGGTTATATCATAGTCCATGCAACAGACTTCAATATAATATTTGTGGAGTTCAATCGGTAATTTAAAACATAAATTATGCTTTGTCAAATATTTGTATGTCAAACTTTTGGTCCGATTTCACGATTGATAGAATTGCACTGTTCTTAATAAATGTGAAACAATTTTATTCCATTCCAAAACACCCCTGTTTATGAATAATAATCATGGAATTGGACCAGACCCAAATACAAGATAAATTTTGTTTGACACTACCGCTTGAAATGAAGCTAATGAAATCTTAAAGTTACATCATTACAAGACTACAACATGCAACCTTTACATTCTTTTCAACTTTTGAACCTAAGAAAATTACACGCAAAGATTATGGTATTTTTTTTCAGGGACATCTAGTAGCAGAATAAAGTGTACTTAAAAGCAATCCAAGAATCAGAAATAAAGAAAAAGGTCCACGTTTTAAATCGATCATATTATCAAATCAAACGGTTCGGATAAGCAATCATCATTAGCAGTTAGCTGATGACTATACCAGTTGCTTGACAGTAGTTGACTAATAATAAGACCATTATGCACATATTTGCTTCAAATACGTGAAAGTAGCTGAATTGGAATTTTAGCAGATTGTACATACTTTTCTAAAGTATAAAAAGATTAGCAAATGTCTATAGCTGGTATAACGTGGTTTTCTTTATATATTAACAATTTCTAACTTTCTGCAAGGGAAAAATAGATTCATTCAACTTTTCCCCCCAAAATAGTTGAACGTTTACTGTGCTTATTCAAGTCAGAGAGGGTTGACTGACAATAGTTGAATCAGCGATTCGCGTTAATTAATATTACAAGCAAATGTGTCATTCCGTTGAAGATCGCTTATTTCTTAATTTAGTTCCAGAGGCAAAATAAACAAGATGTACTTGAGCAAGTTATGCATATATTTACATTGTTATATAATATTTTGAATCACTTGAAAGACGTTTGGGAAATTATACTACAGGTTAAAGTAACCGCGCGTTTGATACTAATAATTTCGTATTGAGCTTGAACTGATGTAAACTTTATAAACATTATTTAGGTATGTCTAAAATTTAAACAAGATACTTAAGAGCTACTTTTAGGGATGCCATTCACTTAAAGGCGTATGGTCCGATTACTTTTCGACTTCCACTTATGTATCAAATATTTTGTGATATAAAATCCTTTATTATTTCAATGCCAATGCGTTTCCTTATTGAGATTGATTCAAATAATTGCAAATAACCTGAACGGCACAGTTAACATATAATTTATACATTTTCAGAAACACCTTTGTTTTATTAATCAACGTTGCTAAAGTAACGTTTAAAATAAATTGTACATGTACAGGTTAAGGTATTTCATTTAGATAAGCTTACTTAGATAATAGGTCACTGGTTTTATACTCTTGGTCTTAAAGTTTGCTGATATCGTTGCAACCTATAAGATTATAATTGATTTTCACCTAAATTATAGTTACATTAGCCATAGTCATTTCGATGATATGACATTTGTTACTCATTATTTAATGTGAGCAAGTAATTACTGATGGTGAAAAATTTGAAATACATTGGAAAAATTTCCAAGAAAGTAAAAATTCCTTATTTTGTAATATTAAAACATATAAAAAGAGATTTGATTTAAGGCTTAATTTTTCGACTTCATATGATAGATTGCATGACGTAAAACCCTATTTCTTCCCTAAACAGGGATTTTGAAACTTGTCACAAATGATTTGTTATAGCTAATCTCAAGATATTTTATCATCCAAGTCATATCAAATACCGACACCAGTACCATTGTTACGCCCTCATTAATGATACAAATCTAGTCGTCTTTGTTGATTCTAGTACGGTTTCCCACTTTCTTTATCTCTTTCATGTAGAAACATTATTAGCGTTGAATATTCTACAAAAAGTTCCATAAATTAAAAATGATTGAAGGCTAAGTGTGATTTGTTGAAAACAGCTATATACGTAACACACACAAAAAAAGATCAATTGACACAGCTTCGATTTCACTTGCTGACATTACTTGTGAACGTTCTTGCGTTAAAAGAAACATCTTACACGTAACGGATAATTTCTACAATTTGCCCTTCTAGCAAAAGCAGCATAATTGACAAGTGTGGTTCAACGACTTTAAAAACTGTGACCAATACCAGTGATAGTAGGTCAAAAGGTAGATACAGACATAGTGCTC
>JXSR01S002699.1:65108-75590 GCA_000969725.1 Ophiothrix spiculata | reverse complement strand
AACGTACGCCCACCTCAACTTACCATCATCACAATATCGAATCTATGTCGACTAAAAAGACTCGAATAATATTGCTAAGGATTTGACGTATGTGTACGTTAATGTATTACATTCATAACTTTGACTTTGAATGTGATTTTTCTAGTATTTATTTTCAATCAGCTAATAATAGCTAAATACAATAAGTCGCTCATACTAAACTATATACTTAGTTATATTTAAAGGCACGGTTCCTGTTAAAAAATCTAAAAGGTAATTATTAATGTTGAGATATTACTTTCATGTATTAACAATCAGCAATTTTTGATTTTGAAAGTGATTTTTGTAGCAGTTATTGTATTCAAATCTACATAATGTTAGTTGTTTGTAACGTTGTTATTACCATGGGACTTAACTGTTCCCGTCTAGATCCACTACGAGGAAATGACAGCCTGCGGCTGTCGTATAAACACGATAGTGTCAATTGACTCGAATCTAGATATGTGTCACCATCTATATAGATTACATCAAAGATATATACACAGACAAATTCGTTGATGAAACACAGAATATAGCTAATAAATTCGCATACTATTTATGGTTCACGTTAGAAATCGAGACATTTTGAGCTATTAGCGAGGCATCTTGCACCATATCGAATTCATAGTTAACATAAATAATTAAGCACATAATCCTCACACCAGGTGCTTTAGAATAAGTTGTGTGTTTTTCGTAAAACTGTTTATGGGAAGTGTCAGTGCATTTTGTAACGGTGTATACTATAATGTTTAAGTGTTCAAGTATTTTTTCTCAAGTACAGGGTGTCTACGAAAAAAACATTTGCGTGTATTTTTTTAGGTTTCACGTATAGTCAGACAACCCCAGTAAATTATTTTTGATGAAGTTGTTTCTCTTTTAATATGTATTAAATTATCTCCAGGAGCTTGTTTGATCTTTTATCTGGTAGATCCATCTGTGAGGTACAAACAAATTTATATACTGCAAATAAATTTTCTTTTAATTTGAGCCATTTCTGTGTAAATTATTGTGGGTTTTTTTTAGATTTTACTACACTTCTAAGCTTTATTTCTAGCATTTTCGTAAGTTTTTAATTCTAAGCAGAATCTAGGGTAGTTCCTTTAAGTAATCAACACAAATGCTCAGTGTTCGAAAACTCTTGTTGAGCATTATATCAATCATTGATGTCAGCGATTAGTAAAGCTATTGCAGAACTCGATGATATTGGCATTAAGATGTTAGCTTATTTCAATAATTAAACACCCATCCAATCCCAGCAGGTGTTATTATAGTTTTTATTAATCATTTAATTTCCTTAAAATATCTCTTTTTAAAGAGTTCAAATAGTTATGTGACGGGTCATTTCTTTTTGACCGGCCACAATTTGATATGATATGAAATGTTTATTACTTCGTTTTATACCTGGCAGACATTCTTTGGTTTTTGAATTACATATATGAATTAAGTTTATCTCTTAAAACAATATTGTCAAAACATTTTAAACAATTTATAAAATGCTTTAAAATACTTGTTTTTAAAGAGTTCAAAAAGGTATGTGACGGGTCATTTCGTTTTGACCGGCCACAATATGATATGATATGAAATGTTTATTATTTCGTTTTATACCTTGCAGACATTCTTTGGTTTTTGAATTACATATATGAATTATGTTCATCTCTTAAAACAATATTATCAAAACATTTGAAAAATACTATAAATCTAGTACACAACAATATTGTTATATCTTTAGATATTGATGAAGATTATAATAACTTGTTTGTTTACAGTTTGGATCAACACAGTGTGTGTATGAGCTTCATTATGGCGCCACACTTTATATACAATATTTTTTTTCGTATTTGCACTCGTTTGATATAATGGGTAAAATTTAGACCTTCTCATTTTTTGATTCATGGATTGACCACTAATTAATGTTAGTAAGAGCATCCAGTATTTTATTTTTGTTGCATTGACAATGACCATGAAAGTAGGAAACTATACAGAATTGTAGCTTGATTCAGTGGAGGACACCAAAACATTTGCTCTAAAATGCAATGTCATGATGCAAAAACAGTGTTGTTTTAGTTTATAAAGAATATGTGTATAGATAATGGCCCGTATTCCAGAAATATGTTTAGCTAAACAATTGTTTAACTGAGCATCAACTGTCCAGTAATGATACGCATCATTGCATCTTTCAAGCAGAACAGTTCAATGAGTCGTGCTGTTGACGAGAAATAAAACCTTGATTTAGCTAAACACCTTTCTGGAATACGGGCCAATATGTGTATACTGCAATTGAGAAAAAATGCATTGGCTTCTATTTTTGAATAAATATCTTGACCAATGTAAGATTATTAAGAATTTCGTAGGTGCCATCTTGGATTTTTAACCGACTTCTTGCTATTTTCAACAATTTGTTGAGTTTTTAGAAGAAAGAGAATTTCTTAATTCAATTTTTAATAGTCTTGAAGAGGTTCATCAGGATAGTAAAATACGGTATCGGAACGTTAACCTGGAAAACAAAATGCTTGGCTCTTTTTCAGTTTTTGGATAGTTTAGAAACGTAGTGTGGATTTATTCTTCTGTAACCTTTTTGAACGTTTCTTTGGTATTAACTGAAATTACGTAGAGCATGATTATACTACACCAACGTGTTGTGTTGTTGTGTTTTGTAAATATCCCATTTTTTGTTTTGAAATAATTTAGAATTAGACAGAGCTAACTGCATTGGTGATTCTTACGACAAAAAATAGTAATTAAAAATGATACAAACAGTACACGAAAAATGTTTATGTAATGAAATACCTTCCATCACAAAACGACATATCATTTAGTTATCGTTTCTATTCACCTATCAGTAATTTGCTATTGTCTTACTATTTTTTTATTTCTAAAGAAATCATTCCTTACGTTACTTAAAATCATATCAAAGCTATTTTCAAGATTGTGTTTAAACTACAGAATGGAAGTTAACCACCTGTAGCAAACTGAAATGGATATTTCTATTTCGCTTAAAATCTCTCGCGAAAATGTGATTATTTAGATACATTTCCGCAAGTAATTGATTTTTTCTGATATATTTCCGAGACGAAGCTATATTGAAAACTCATTTCATACGTTATTCTCCGCCGAGGTTCCCTAAGGAAAGAGGTCAGAAAACCTAATAAAAATCCTACTGTATTGCACAAACAAATGCAATTTTAAACCGAAGTAGATAGAATTTAGATCTGATTGTTGCAGACATAGGATAATACATATTTGTATCATTATGCTTGGTAGTAAAGGCACTGGAGTTAACTGGAAAATCATTTTTTACAAATATCTTTCTACAATCCATTGCAAAATAACTATACAAATTAAACACATCAATCTCTTCATACATGGCAACCTTTATTGATTGCAAAATAACTCTAAAAATTAAACAAATCAATCTCTTAATACATGGCAACATTTTTTGAGAAAGGAACCCGATAATGATAAAGTTCAACATTCAAGGGGAGAGTGGCTATAAAATTATTGAAGCATTATCAGCTATATTCGTCACAATATGACAAGTTGATTCACACCCTTTCAAAGGTAATATTTTCATTTTCAAAGCAATACCGGTATATTAAAAATTGAACATAACAACTTTGTTTTTACAGGACATTTATCAAAGTCGAGGTCATAAACCATGTATGACTTTACTCTGTGCTATTTAAATGGCTTCATATGCTTTATAAAGTCTAGGTCAATATTGAAAATTTGACGAAGCCTTGGCATCAAGTGTCTGCAAAATACGTCTACCGAATCCATCTCCAAATTAGTGACGTCATTAACATGAAACATGAGCAGAGCTTGACTTCAAAATAATCTGGTACAAACATTAAAGATACCATCTCTGGTTATTAATTATTTGCTAAAGCTAAATCTTTATATAAACGTTTGAACATGGCCAATTTAATGAAGGATCAAGTTTTGCAACTGAACTAGTCTAAAATAACATATGCTTTGATAGGGTAAATGCGGTCATGTTCCTAATATTTTACATATACAGACAATTGAAGAGCCAAATTTCAAAAGTAAATAACTCGACTTTATGTCAAAATAAGGTTACTAGTACCAACATGCAGTACAATTCGATTATTGACTATGAAAAGAAGTTTTTATTTTTGTTTAACTTGAATACTGTTGATGAAAGAATATAACTTTACCACATGAAATTCTCTTGCAATTGAAATAAACGCGTTACTCAAGTAGAAAATATAATAACATTTTAGAAACACGCAATAACATAATTATGCTTTGCAATTTGTTAAAATACACAGTTGTTCTTTTATGTGTTTATGAAATGGTAGAAATAGCTACTTTTGTAATTACATTTTAAAATAATTAAACGATGATATAGTTTCATTAAAAGCTAACTGAATGAGTACACACTAATGGAATTAATTACATGATATCCTGATGCATTCAACTATTTGATTTTAGAAGGAAATGCCAGAGAGCACATACGAAGAAAACTTATCAAAAAGAGGGAAATATAGCAAAATTACAACTTTTAAAATGGTTTAAAATGAAAGAAAGGGACAACATTTGGCCTCATAAAATATAAAACAATTATATTGAAAAGGAAAGCTCTTATTCTTCTAGACATCAGTACTCAAGAAGCGATGAATATTTCCTTAAACATGTTTAAAGTATACTTTTTAAGCCACGAAACAAAATCTACGAAAGGTAGATTTGTAACAGTCGTTATCTTGAAACAGGTCGTTTTATGAAAGTGTGGATTTCCCTAGGGATAATCTGCGCCATTTAATAGGGTCTCTAGTCCACAGACTCATCATATATTGTGATTTATCATAATTGCTGTAATTTTAAAATATGTTTCCCAAATGTAAAAGATCATATAGCATTACAAATTGGTTTTCTGATGTCTTGGTGTAATCCATCTTTTATGTAAGATTGTTCTGTGTACCAATTAAGCATTAGTACCATTTAATTATCATAGCTTTTAGGTATAGATTGTTTGGTGTTTTATTTGGTGCTTTGTTTTTTATATAAAAAAACTATTTTGGAAAAAACGTAAGTGTAGTCAAATCAAATAAACTGCTCTCCTAGACAATGTATAAAGTAATAATTATTACATACTTAAGATTCAATACAATTATATGAATTTTGAAACACACTTCAAACACAATTTTCTTATATCATTAATACTGATGTCATATTATGTTTAAACAGGAAATACTTGAGAATGTTTGACGCAGTTAGCTTTGGCTGTAATGTTTTGGCATAAAATGCTGTTAATGTTTTTTTAATATATGTTGGTTTTTTTCATTCATTTATTTATTCTTTTAATATGAAAAAAAAGCAAACTACCGTAATATTGACATTAGCTAACAAGATTTTACTTATTTCATACGAATAGGCACGATATAGTGCTATGAGCTTGCTCATAATTATTACACATATCAGATCATAGTACTCCGTTAAGGCATATTTTCGACCCGTCCTATTTCACGTATATTTGATATATATCAGATACCTCATTTGCATAAAACGCTCTTTTGTACGAAATGATCAGTTGGGGAAATAATACATGTCTGTGCTACTAGACATTTACAAACAACAAGCGCAGAAATATCTGAGTCTAAGATGAAAAAACATAGATGACGGTCTCTTAAAAATAAAAACAGCCATTTAAAATAAATCTATGTAGCCAAGAGCTCCAAGACACATAAGCGGGGCACTGCAGCAAACAGATTTAAGAAGATGTGATTTTTAATGCTCTTAAATTGGTAAGTGTTACCAATAATGTGTTATAATATCAGTGTTTACAATAACGGAGTTTTTACACCTAATTTGGTAAGAGTATGACTTTATTTAAATCGTTATTGTTTAATTATTTCAGGAGGGTCTTTTTTATATACAAAGTTTGGTATCTGAGATTTAATCGCAATTTCGAAAGAGGTGCAGTATTGCATTTTATCTCTAGTATGCAAAAGCATCTCAAATTGGCAACAGTGTCTCAAATTGAAAATCATCTCATAATGTATCTCATTTTTCTACAAAAAATAATAAGCAATATAAGATGATTTTCAATTTGAGACACTGTTGCCAATTTGAGATATTTTTGAATACTAGTGATATATGTTTTGTTTGTAAAAAAGTGAATGGAATATTGTCATTATCTGGGAAAACTCCTGCAAAGTTTTAAATACCCTGAAGCAAAACAAACATACATGAGCTGAAAAATCCACAATGGCAAGTATCATGTGTCTAAGGATACCCTGTATTCCCTGGTTATCTTAGTTACATTAAGTGACAGTCAGTGTAAGTCAGTGAGGGACATTTTGTATACGTTGCATTTGTTTTGCATTGCAAATTAACTGACATCTTCCTCAAAAGATTATCGTCCTTGATGTTAGAGACCTCGGCCTCAAGGTTATATTGTTACATGGTTACAGTTAGCAAATTTGAAAGGAAAAATACTCACACTGTTTACTAAATTTCACACTTTTTCAGAAAGGATACCTTTGTGTGTTTTTTACAGGAAGAGCAAGTCATTTACGTACCTTTGTGACTGCTTTTTTATACAAAAATTAGAGACAAATCTTTCAGTCTCGGTAATTTTGTTTACCAATACCCATGAATTTTGGTTGGCTATTGAATGACAATTCACTTTTGATTCAGTTTTATTCTGTGTCAAATTAGGGATCACTTCAAAACTCAGGCGGTGGCTGACAAGCGTCAGTTCTGCAAATGGGGCAGTCTGAACTTAAAAGAGTAAGTCATTTACGTACATTTGTGACGAGTTTTTTTACAAAAATTAGAGACAACTATTTCAGTCTCAGAAGTTTTGGTTACTAATATTCCCGTTGGTAATTGAGTGACACTTTTTATTTTGTGTCAAATTAGGGAAAACCAGCCGTCGGTTGACCACCCGAAATCACCGGTTTTGGTCGTTTGCTATTGTTCTTAACAATGGTAACCGCCTGGTCAGCCGCCGGTTAGGTTTTGAAGCGGCCCTTAATTCTGGTAGCTATTGAATATGAGCTATCTCAGGAAAAATACTCGAAAAAAAAATTGCCCAAGTGTGACTGGGTAAAAAAGGGTGGGAAGTGACCAAATAGGTAGGTTAAAACTGGGTTTTTAAACTCCATTTACATAAGAATGGTGATTTTTGACTTTGGAATGTTTTGCACTATTCAATTGGAGTTTTCCTAAGAAAGTAATGATTTTGTTGACATTTTCCTTTTATTGAAAATTGTGAACACTATATTTGACTTTTGAATGTTTTGCACTATTCAGTAAGAGTTTTCCTAAAGTAATGATTTTGTTGACATGTTACTTTTTTTGTTGAAAAATGTGAACACTATTATGCTACAACCCACAGCGGAAGATCAGGATACTTTGATTACTTTTACACCGGAGTAAAAACGTCACTTAAAGATTTAAAATGCCGAAATGTCAGTCCGATGTAAATATAGTTAACCTATTTTCCGTCAACACTCAAAAATCAAAAATATATATATTAATGTTCCAATAGAGAAGATAGTGTAAACGTTAAGTGGTCCTTACGTAAAGTAACTCGTATAATCATATTAAATCACTTATACAAATAAGCTACAGACAAACAATATAATGTTTCTTGGCTTTTTCTTGGAATGGGGCGATCTCAACTTATAGCAAGGTCTTTCAGTAGAAGCAATAATTTTGAGATACCTAATTGGAAGTATCGTTTCTTTGTTGAAGCCTTCTTATATTCATGTTTTTAAGTATCTTTTATTATCGCCACTTACAAAAGACATCTGTCACTACTTAAATCCAGGAAGCATATCTTTAACAGCACCCACCCTAAGATTATCTTCTTTAGTCCTGTGCTTTGTAATTTACGTCATTTGACTTAAGAACACGATTTTCTGTAATACGATCTGAAAATCGATGCACCTTTTACCTAAAGCGTGTATTTTTAGCGATTTTTGTTTTTTACAAAATTGCAATTTTGTATCAACTGTTAAATATTCCTTTGAGGTGGATTACATTTATCATAAATGTGTTTAATCTCGCTAAGGTACGATTCATAATACTATAAAAGTGTAAAAACATAAATGTTTATAAATGTGAATGAGAGTGTGATAAAGTCTGTAGTAGTGTCACTCTCGATATACATTTGAAAGTTGAAAATAACTAAAATTAAGATTCATACGACTCTTACAATATTACTTATATTATTGTATGTTATTGTATGTTATTGCATACTTATTGCATATATTTGTTTGAGTTTAATAAAAGTCTCAATTCCTAGGATGTATGTGGAGTTAATAGATTATATGACGTGTCAACAGCTATGTATAGACACAATTTGAAATATTGTTTAACTTCCAGTGTATTTCTTAAACAAAGATGAAACTTATGATATTTCATAAAGTTAGTAAAATGCGAAGCAACAAAATTATATTTTAAATTCTTGGCTCGCGTACTAAATAATATTATCCTGATTGTTATTGTAATTATTCTACTCCAGGGCGGGTAAATGAGACACACGATGGTTTTCATATCAGTGAAATTGTAAATCAATTCCCTCAAAAACGTTTTGTTGTTAAACCCCTATTTCCCCGGGTTATAATAGTTATGTATATTTATCAAGGACATGTATTCTCACTGCTTAGACAACAGGCTTTACGTTTCTATTGTTTTTTATATTTTAATTGTGTTTTCATTAAGCTTCCATGTCTCTTTTCCTTAAGGGGAGTTGCTTAGAACAACTTTTAAAATCACTATTGAATACCTTGTTTTTGAAAAATGTATTCATGAAAATCAATCACATTGTATCCAATTAACCACGTTTTCTCATAATTTTTCGGTTAAGTGAATTATAAATAATATGATGAGTTTTGCTTCGTGTGTCTATACTTCAAGAAAACATTCTGGAAGATAATTGAGTTCAAGATAATACACAATTTATACATGCAGAGTCTGCAAGAGTTTTGTTGTTTTTCAACGCTGTGTGAGGAATCTCAGGCTCTCGTGTTGATTTTAATATTATTTAGGACAGTATTTCTTGATAAAAACGATGTTAAATCAATACAAGTATGTAACATAATCTCATAAATGCATTTTAGCCTTTCCCAAGCCTGATTTTTCCCAAGCCGTAGGCTATAAATTCTGAATAAAAAGGTAATATTATTCACTGCATCTATTTGGGTTCTCATCATTTATTTTGCTCATTTATTATGTCTCAGACATTTTCTTTCGTGGAAAACTTTAGATTTGAAATAGTTAAACCTTCTATGTATGTATATACTATCGACAAAGATTACCACAAGAAATTGAGATTCATACCTTTAATTATATTACTTAGGTAAACAACTTACTCAATGATGTTGATGACATATTTTGAACAGAGGGGTTTAAATAGGACAAAATGTTACATCTTTTATATTAAGTAATTTATCTTTAATTTACTATTTAAATAACTCAACATAACTTGACTTAATAACTTAACCATATTACCCTGTGAGCAATATATAGCATGTCACGTTTGCTATATACATTCCTATTCATTTTTTTCTAAAATTAATAAAGCAACCTTAAACTGGCTCGGCCGCCTTTACTCTATCATTTTCCGTCATAAAATCAATAACGATAAGAATAGGAGATGCTTTTAGCTTGAAGATGAAAATCTTATATCATTCGGAACATCTCGACACTAGCGGGTTTGACATGAAATCATGTATAATGTCAAAAATCAATATTGTTTTCAAGTCTTCCTGAAAGCAAGTGATGACTCCTATTCTAATAGCTAGTCCACTCTAATTCTAACTTTTGAGCCTCTTACCTGGAGATTGTTTCTTTTCTTTCTTTCTTTCTTTTTTTTTGAAATCAACCCGATTAGCCAAGACACAGTCAAGCATATTATATAAAGCACAAGTGTTTTTAAAGCGCCAGATATAGTTTGTCATTTTTACTTTTTTTAAAATCCAGACAGCTAAATGCATATTGACCACGAGATTGATTGATTTTTTGGTCTCATCTGAAAGATTATATTTTAAGACTATAAAAGTGTAAAAACATAAATGTTTATAAATGTGAATGAGAGTGTGATAAAGTCTGTAGTAGTGTCACTCTCGATATACATTTGAAAGTTGAAAATAACTAAAATTAAGATTCATACGACTCTTACAATATTACTTATATTATTGTATGTTATTGTATGTTATTGCATACTTATTGCATATATTTGTTTGAGTTTAATAAAAGTCTCAATTCCTAGGATGTATGTGGAGTTAATAGATTATATGACGTGTCAACAGCTATGTATAGACACAATTTGAAATATTGTTTAACTTCCAGTGTATTTCTTAAACAAAGATGAAACTTATGATATTTCATAAAGTTAGTAAAATGCGAAGCAACAAAATTATATTTTAAATTCTTGGCTCGCGTACTAAATAATATTATCCTGATTGTTATTGTAATTATTCTACTCCAGGGCGG
>JXSR01S002699.1:52235-65058 GCA_000969725.1 Ophiothrix spiculata | reverse complement strand
GGGGGGTACCACCTAAGGTGGGGTTAGGGTGGGCCGTCAAAGTTGGGGTGTAGGGGGGTTGTTGCAACCCGGCGACATTTTTAACAATTTTAAATCGCCATTTTGAAAAAATACGCATGCTGTGAGGCTGAAACTTGCAGGGCATGTTAGAATTGTCATTTCCCTTCATTATATGCAAAAAAAAAACCCGGTGAATTCCGTTTTTTAGAAAAATGTTGATTTTGGTGGCCAATTTTGCCAAAATTCTGATTTTTCCGATTTTCGACCTTTATGACGTCATTATTACGTAACGCCTTGGCCGATTTTTGTGATCTTGGTAATCGTTGGATAGGGGAGGACAATACCTATCTATTGAAAGCAAAACCAAGTTTATATGGGGGTTCCGTTTTTAAAAAAAATAGGGGGGGGTTGCACCCCTTGGTTAGACGTGTTACACAAAAAGGCTTGGTTAGACGAGGGTTAAAATGACACCTTGCTTTTAGTTATTGGATGTTCGATTGCAAAGTTACATCCAAATTGGTAAAAGCTGATTCAGAAAACTATAGCTCTGAGAAAAACAAGTTTAAAGTTTCTGTACTGGTAAAACTTGAATGGAGAAAAGATTTGTATTTTGTTTTTAACAAATTACACAGGGGTTGCTCTGCATAGAAAGCTCGACCACTGAATCAGCCACGGATCAATAATTTATGGAGCTGGTTGAATGCAGCAATGGTTTTTTGAGCTCTCTGTGAAGTTTTACTTTAAACTTATTTATAATATTTCTGCGATTTTAAGATTTTTGATGAATGATCTAGTCAATTTTCATATGCTATATGTTTTGCTGATATTTCAAAGTCATGTTTTAAAAAAAGTCCGATCAAAATTGATTGATAGTAACCGGAGATAACCTATTCAAAGTTTCCGCTGTTTGGTTTGAATGATTGATATTTTTTAATTAACTAATTAACCTTGTTCTGGATTTAATCCACATATTTTTGGAATTGTTTAAGTTTAATGTTTTTATCAACATATCAGAACAACAAAATTGAAGTCAAAATTGCACTTTTTATGTTTTTTCGGTCATTAATGTTTAGGTAACCCTCAGAAATTTTGTAAAAAATAAATAGAGTTTTCTGATCCAAGTTGTTGAAAACTTACATAAAACGAGCAAAATCTCTCATTATTCAGATTCTTACATTTTGGAAGTGTAAAAAATATGTCATATTAACTGATTCTTAAAAGCATTTCTACGAGATAAGTTTAACATTTGCTCTATATGCCTATTTTTCTTCAAAAACTTGATGGAATTTTTGACGGAATATATTCTTTTGAAAATAACATTTTTAAAAGAAATTAAACAAATACATGTTCTAGATTAAATCCATGAAAAATGTTTAAATTAATATGATAGATTACACTTCAAAGGTATCGTTTCTGATGAAATTAGAAATTCGACCTTGGATGTGATTTTTGACTATGCTCAGCTTCAATGGCCCGTATCTCGTAATTTACGATGCCGGTATTAAGGTACCTTTCGATATGATGGGTCACATATTTTCATTATTTTTATTAGCAGAGGTTGACGTCCATTATTCAAAACGGGTACGTCACTTCCACCTGTAATTTAATGTGTCTATCTGGCAAACACTTGTGTTATGATCTAAGAGGTGCACATCGGGTAGCGCAGGGAGATATAATAGGCACTCCGTGCTAAAAGCTTATGTTTCAAAATATATACATTTTTGTACCTGTATCGTGTAAAGAATTTCTTGAATCTATAAACTACTATTTCTAGATCCCTTTTCAAGATGATCAGTTACAATTTTTGCACTGCATGATAAAAAAAAAATAAAAAAAAATATGCCAGGTGAAGTTTGAAATGTTATTTTAGTTTGCATTACTATCAGGAATGTATTGTGACTCAAGTAAGAAGCTTCTTCAGTACAAGTATAACTTCCTAGATACATCATTCTTAGTACTATCGCCTCCTTTGGATACTTCTTAAATTCATGTTATGAAAGTATCTTATGCTATCTGGTAAGGAGAGTGACTCGGAATACATCTGTCGACGCTCGCATTCAGGAAACGCACTGCTAACAATCTCCCCAAGACTCAAGTCTTTTTTCCTATACTTCGTTATCTTCGTCATTGAAATGTATTGAACATATGTAATATTTAAACATATTTGTCCTGTATACACTCTTAGAAGGCCGGGATCAAATATACGAGTAGTTTTCGGGATCATTTTATTTTGACCCTTTAAGGATCACTTTTGATCCTTTTGCGGATCAATATATACAAATGGATCAAATGCACAAGGATCATTTTTGATCCTTTTTTAGGATCATTTTATTTTTATCCTTTTTGATTACAATATCAAAGTTTTGATCCGTATTTCTTGTTTACTTTGATACGGAAAGGATGAGCTCATATTTGATACCGCGTTTGGATCCAACGTATCTTTTGTTTCATATTTGAGTACAACCCAATATCCACTACACAGCGGGGAATGTATACAATGGTGTAACATATATAAATACGTTGATATCATCACACAGTCCGGCGTGGTCGAGTGGTTAGAGTGTAGGTCTCGTAATTACCAGCAGGTATGAGTGCGGCGTGGGTTCAAACCCTGCTAGCGTCACTTCAGTGTGATGTTTTTTGCAGGTCTTTTTTATAAGAAATATTTGATCCTTTTTCGGATCAAAATTTTTGATCCTTTTTTTGGGATCACTTTGATCCTTAAAGGATAAGCTCATATTTGATACATAAAAAGGATCAAAATTGATCCTTTTTGTCTCATATTTGATACTTTCTTTCTAAGAGTGTAACATTATTTTAACAAAGTATTTTCCATACAAATATACAGATTGACTTACTGTTAATGGACCCCGTCATATCTAAAGATACCTTAAGGTCGTAAATTACGTGATATGGGGAATTGAAGCTGAGCATAGTCACAATTTACGTCCAAGGTCGAATGACTAATTTCATCAGAAACGTTACCTTTGAAGTATTCTATTAATCAGGTTCCAACATCCATAACATAAGAAAATTGTGCTAAAAATCAAGATAAACATCTTCTCTCCATTCAAGTTTTACCAAATACAAAAACTTTAAACTCGATTTTCTCAGAACTATAGTTTTTCGAATCAGCCAAATGCTTTTTACCAATTTGGATGCAAATTCGCAACCGAACATCCAATAAGCAAAAGAAGGTGTCATTTTAAAGCTTAAATTCCAACTTTCAGATGAGACCAAAAAAAATTATTATCGACGGGTCACATATACTAATTTACTTAAAACATATATGTTCAGTAACTATAGCGTGAATTAATAAAAATGCACATACGCTCGTATGTACATTAGACACTTACAGCATGGATTTGTTATTTTTGCTTATTTTGATTTGTTCTCTCATTGAATCAGTAGGTTTCTAAATGTGGATTTAAAATGTATGTATACAATAACTGTAACTGATTTAGCTTTAACTCTCGTCCTCCTAAGCTACATTGTTTCTTAAAGGTAGGAGGTGGCTGCCCCTCCTGTGAACTTGGAATTGGGACCCTGAAAGTTGGATTTCTTTGATACCAAAACATGAAAATCGGAAAAGGAGTAACGTAATTTTTGTAGCCGTAGCCGATTTTTGTGATCTTGGTATCATTGGATAGGGGAGGACCATGATACCTATCAATTGATAGCAAAACCAAGTTCATAGGGGGTTCCGTTCTAAAAAATTAGGGGAACCCCCCCCCCCCCCCTGGGAGATGTGTTAAAAAAATAGCCTGGGTAGACGAGGGTTAAGTGAATATATGAATATGTGAGGTTATATAAGAAAATGGACCTAATTTACTTAAATTTGATTCACGGAAAATGTACGAGATATTCAGTCTGTAACAATCTGCAAAACCATTATTACTTTTTGTTTAAACTCGGAGACGATGAACTTATTTGTGTAAATTCTCAGACTTCGAGCAACGTTTGTGTTGTTTTAATATTATAAAACGATTTTAAATCAATACCTATGTGCACCATAATCCAAGGAATGTGTTTTTTATGTTTGCTTTTCCCGAGCCGTGGTGAATATTTCGTGTAACTGTTAGTAAAAAATGATTATTTCCCAACTATGTCTTCAATTCGTTTGATTTTTTTAAATAAAATACTCTTTCCTTCTGTGAATATAAAACTATTGTCAAACCACCTCACGTTCTTCATTAGATTGCTATAAATATATACATTTATAAACACCAAGCCTCCACGAGCAATGTTTGTTTTGTTAGGAGTCGATTTTGAAGATTGAAGACAGGTCATGAAGATTTAGTTGATAAATATTTTGAACCATAATAATAGTACATATTTAGGATTTTTCCCTGTTCCCCTTGAATGAAAAGTAATTAGGTTTTGTCCTAATGTAAATTTGTAATTCTTCTCGGCATCTGCACACTTTACAGGTGTTCGCTGACAAATGTGACCCGAGTAAGCTGCATTCCACACTAAGCATCATTTCAGGTTCTGCCACCACCTCTAGGGGCACTGAACCTTGATCATCCCAAATACGCACGATCGCTGCCCAGATCAGCTCCCCGAGTTTCGTACGGGTTTCCATTAAACATTTAGCAGTTAGTTCTTTGTCCAAGGGAATTTCAAGCACACTCAACTTTTATCACCAGCGGGGTTCGAACTCGAGACCTTACACATCGCAAGCAAGCGTCTTACCGATTGAGCTAACTTGACTGAATGTTATGGCAAAGTGAGATAGATGTGGAATGCCGCACAATCTCACATAGAAAATGAAGAAGATATTGATCATAGACGTCTGTATGTTGTTTCATGCTTAGCCCGCAAGTGTCAATACATGTTTAATATCAATGGTCTTCTAGCCCCGAGCATATTTTGCCATTATACATTTCATACACAAAGCATGACACAGTGTAGCGGCAAGTTCAAGGTAGATTATCGAGGTTTTTTTCGTTAACGTTATAATTTTAAGTAAATTTTGAAGGTGACTTTCCTTCAGGTGTATATTTGGCAAATGCATCCTTATATACTCTAGCTTTTGATTTATTAGTCCCATCTATATTGATTGCACTATCAAAACAAAATGGTACAAACATCAATTAAAAAATTCAACAAAGCAGCAAAATATAACATAATTCGGGTTTAATCTCAGTAAATTTAAAAAAAAAATAAGGTGTCGGTTCCGATCAAATTCTCACCCTCAGGGCTCAACCCGAAGTAGTATACATTTGATGCCAAATGAATGCCCATACTTGTCTGATTGTAAATCCAAAATAAATTGTTTATAGTTTCCGAGATAAAAAATTAAAAATACACTTATTGGATTGTCCATTTCTTTTGTATTTACACATCAGCCTCATCCCCAGGGTTGCATATTTTCATTTGCATCTCAAGAGAAAACACGACAATGCATTTCAAAGGTCAAGGTTAATATTGATTTTAGACCTTTGTTATTAAAAACAACATTGATTGTACAGTATTAAATCAACACGAGTTCAAATATTGAATGTGCTTTATGCTCTTCTATACGAAATTTAAACAAAAGTAATCACATTTCCACAGACTTTATATTTTATACATTTTGTAAACGTAACACTATTCCTATACATGGCAGTCTTCAATCAGAACAGAAATACATGAAAAAATTACAATGTTATTTCTCATTATTCATTTAAGTGAAACTCACATGTGAGAATGTGAAAAAGGGTACTTTTTCGTAAATGGTTGATTTTAATGAATATAAATTTCAAGACAAGGATTTTTTGCAAATATATTTTGTAAATTGTTTGACGCGACTCGCAAATCCCCAAGGAAAGAGGTCATCAAACTTAATATCACCTCTGCTTCAAGCACACAACTAACTTATTAAAGTAAAGAACATTACTTATAAAACATGTTCTATAAGGCAATGGAAATTCATATTCAGTCAGAAAGATATATTCCATGAGACAAAACTTTTATGTTCCAATTGACTTAATTCACATTCTGTGAATTTATTTCATATTTATCGGCTTATTTGAAAACAAAAAATAAAAAATAAAATAAAAAAAGAATAAATAAATAAATAAATAAATAAAACTGAAATGTAATGCTTTATAAAAGCATTGGCAAAACTTTGTATTCTTATAATCGTTAAATCACAGCAACTTGACTATATAGTTTGTTATTACACTAGTACTTCTAAACATGTCCAAAAACGTTCGCATCTGGTTATCAGGAGCACATAAATTATTACGGTTTTTCACCATTTGTATTAAGATTGAGTAAGCATCTGAAGATATGGTATTCGTGACGGGCTAATGCACTTCATTATGATGTAAACCTCGGTTACTCTGAACAAATATAAAATTACAGTAAGCTAGCTCCCTAATCTAGATTCAACAGTCAGCTGTTTGGATATCAAAATATAATAATAAAAAAACCCTTTTCCAGTTGTATTCATCCTCGATGTATCCCATTCACTTTTAAAACAAATACAGGATGGTAAATTCATGTTACACATAATATTATATATGTTTTAAGGTTTTATGATTTTATAGCAAACGAAGAAGACAATAATCTTGCGGGGGTTGCTGTTAACAATACGTTTCCCGGATTTGAGCATATAAAGATGTCTTCTGATTAACTCTACGTAAATAATAGTATTAGATAAAAGTGAAATGTATTGAAATGCGCATGATCCGATTGGTTCAACTTTTTCATTTAATCCGTGTATGATATTAATGCTTTTTGTTTTCCATGCACAGTTTATAATGTTTTCCTTGGTATGAGAAATAGGTAACTTAAAAAAAAAACACCGTCAACCAGTTGAACAATTTGTTTCACATTGAAGCATTTGTACGTTCAAGAGGAAATTTGTCATTTTCTAGGCACTTTCTCACAACTTTGAGTGCAAAGTCCGGTGAAATTTAGGGTGTCAGTCAAAAATTGAAGAAGTGATGCAAGGGCAACATGACACGTAGTTTACTCAAAAACAAATACGTCTGGTAAGAGATTTATTTCTTTACTTATGTTTACTACTACTGGATGACTGAAAACATTTACTTATAACATTTCAACTTGATCAACATTTTGAATCAACTTATTCAATTACGGGAAATTACTTATCAAACCTGTTCTACATGTATAAGGCAATTGGGATTCATATTCAGTCAGAAAGACATATTTCATGAAACAAACTGGTATGTTCCAATTGACTTAATTCACAAACTGTGAAATTATTTCATATTTGTCGGCTTGTTTTGAAAAAAAAGAAGATATAAATGAATAAATATATATATATAAATAAATAAATAAATTAATTAATTAATTAAAAAAAAAATAAATGTATAAATAAAGAAAAAAAATAAATAAATAAATTTTTCACATTTAAGAATTTGTACGTTCAAAAGGAAATTTGTCATTTTCTAGGCACTCTATCACAACTTTGAGTGACGAAGTGATGCAAGGGCAACATGAAACGTAGTTTGCTCTAAAACAAATACTTGTTGGTCTTCTAAGAGATTTACTCCTTTACTTTTGTTAACTAGCACTGGATGACTGAAATCATTCACTTATAATATTTTAACTTGCCTAACATTTTAATCCAGGTCATCTAGAGTTTCACGTATATTTTGCAACGTGATCTGGTAATAGCAGGTAATAAAAATGATGCAACCCCTTACGATATATTAAATATAAGTAAGTATATCCAATTTACAATGTAAACTTTCAGCGCAGAGTAATGGAAGTCGGTGTGAAAAGTTCAAGAATCAACATGGCAGAGTAGGTCTCTAGGTTTTTCTCTAAACAAATTAATATGATTATATGAGGTATTCTACGTCCGTCCCACGTAACACTTTCACACTTTTTACTCCGATAGGAAATTCAAATACAAATAATTTTGATTCTTGGAAATATTGCAAGAACATAATGTACGTTAAGGCTGGGGTAGACCTTCAAATGGCGTACACCGTTTTTGTAATCTAACTCTTAAACTAATTGCATAAACTATATAAATGTGTACATTTTTAGAAGCGGATTTTTACCATGAACATAATGATGATATCAGTCTTTGACCAAAAATGTCAATTTTGGCAAAAAATGCCCCCAAAAACCTAAGTAAAATTTGTATTCTCGAAATTTTGAACTTTTTTGCTTTTTGGAATTTAAGAACAATTTTTGATTTTGATTTTTTGAAAAATTGCCATTTCGGTTGCAGCGGTGGGATGTTTTACATTTTTTGACCTATTTTGGATATTTAAAAAAAACCCGTAAGATAAAAATCAAAAATTTGAGAAAACACTTCCTAGACATTTGTTTCAAGATTCCAAAAAGCACAAATGTTGAACATTTCGCGAAGGAAAATTTTAGTTAGACATTCCAGAAATTTTTGGGGCAAAAATGCGTTGTGGTTTTTTTTTTTTGGCCTTTTTTTGCCAAAATCGACAACATTGGTCAAAAACTGATATCATGGCGGCCAAATAACCAAATTTCGACTTTGGCCAAAATTTGAAAAACCCACTTCCCGAAGGAATCATTGTGAAATAAAATTTGGAAAATTTTACTCCGGGCGGTTTGATGGGCAAATCATTTTTTTATCGCACCCCCAAATGCTAATTTATGCTAATTAGCTCAAAAACGACGCCAAAAGAAGTGAAACTGCTATTTAGGCAATTACAAAAATTAACAGCCCGAAATTTTGCAGCGTTAAATGCGAGAACCGAAAAAAAAAAATGTTGGGTACCATGGTACCCCCTTTATGCAGATAAGTTTTAAAGCGTCTAAAATATATCGAATGAAAATATATAATTTTTCCAAACCGAGTCATGTGAATTACTTACTTTTCAAAGTAACAAAAATGATACAAATATTGATACATTTTTGGGCATTTCATTTACAAAACAAATATATCGCTATCACCAAACAGAGTAGTCATATAAAAATATTGATCCTCTTATAATTGTAACATTTCTTAAATACTATATAGTGACATAAGACATAGATTTTTGGCAAACCTTTGTTTTCTATTCATGGTGTAATTTCAGAACATATGACTTGTTAAAGATCCTTTATTACATCTAAATTTAAAAGCATAATCCATTACTAATTCTTACTTGACGTTATCATCAATAAATAGCTAAAAGATAAATCATTATGAGAGCGTGTTGATAAATCAGTTTCAATATATGCTTTATGAGCGAGGAAGCACCTAAAGATATGTTATTCGTGACGGGATGATACTGTCATTCGCTATATAAATCAAACAGTTCTAAGAATGAATTTATGATATGTATATAACAAATTCACGCCGTAAGATAGATTCAACAGTCTTCCGAATGCCAAATGCTTATGCAATTTTTAAAAACTCTACGGCGTATCAAAATCATTATAAATCAGAATCTTTATATCACATACATGGATTTTTAAATCAAATAACCATTAAGCATGTAGATATTAAAGCATAAGGAAAAAAGCCAATAGATTTAGGTGGCTTGTTGTTAACAATACGTTTCCGGGATTTCAGATGAGACAGGTACTCTACCTAAATGATAGTATCATATGCATATACTTAAATTACATGAATTCAAGAAGGCCCCAGTAAAATTCCTACTACTTCATTTGAGGTATCGAGGAAGTTACCCTCAGACTGAAGGAGCAACATATTCAAGTCACAATACGTTCTTGACCGATAGTAACGCATAAGCTATCATAACTTTCAAACTTGCTCGATATATATAAATCAGTACATACGGTGTACCTAATATCAAGAAACGCGATCTGGTAATAGTATATAACATAAATGAAGCATCTTTTTACGATCTATCGTTACAAAAATTACACAAAATATAGGCCTACAATGCAAACTTTAAGTACAATGCAATAGAATGTGTTCATAAAAAACATGACATTATGGTTTTAAAGTAGTTTATATGTATATTAAACCAAGTAAATGTTTTATAGAAGGAACTTGATGGAAAAAAACCTCAACACTTCCACTGTCTACTCTATTTAAAAAGCCGAATACATTCTTGAAAGAGATTACATAATAACAAATGTTGCCTTCTCTTGTTTTTATTTTGAACTTCAATTTTCAAAACATTTTTGACCAAGGCATACGCACACGCCTTTTTACAGCCTCAAGTTTGTTTTAATTAATCTTCATGTTATAAATGTAAAAATAAAATTGATTGAACTCATGAAAAACAATTGAACAGACATGTTAAATAATCCATACATATACTATTGAAAAGACTTGTTTTAAGTTCCATATAGCGTAGAGATCACTGTACTTTATTTACTGCAAAACTAGGTTGAAAAGTATGATGTATATTTATGTATTTCTACATTACATATGCAGGTAGGTATTCACTTATTTCGGTTGTTTTTTTGCCTTGGCAATTAACACAACCTACTGTCATCATTACTTAATGCGATAAAGGAAAACGGGCGAAAATCACTTTCACGTTTGATTGACATTTTATCTATAAGAGAATCAAGATGTTGCCAGTTCTATCTTTCTAAGGTACTTTTGAGAAAAGTTCATGTCAGATTGGATAGATATTGATAGAAATTGAAGTCTCTTTTCACAAAATCGTGATTTCGGTCAAATGCCACGCGATAAGCCCTGGCATGTCTATATATAAAGGACCCATCAATACCCCGTACTATATTTCACACAATTTATTATTGATACACGAGATGAAGAAGATTAATGTAGGTGCATTCCGATCAGTTTTCTGTTTCGTCAATGAATCATCTGAGTTAGCCCTACCTCAGATGACATTATAGTTAAAACGTCTCCATAAGAGGATCTCAAGTAACACATACGCAATAAAATGATATGAATGCAAACTTAGTTGGAAATAATAAAATGCAATAAAATCTTCGGGATGAGCAACTTCTAAAATTCCCTGTAAACATTCAGTACGTATTTTAACGACCATGTTGTTATGTGGACATTGAAAAACATCTACCTTAAGAACAAGAAAAAAATAATTAAGTATATAATTTTGTTTGTAAATTCATTATTTATTATAACTCTAACTTCCAAACGCTTAAAAACTCTCCGAATACGTCATGCAAAAATTTCCCCGGTTCCCCTAACAAATGTCCACCAATGGCAAGCCACCAAGTATGGCCTGCCATGGCAACCATTTCGTGCCCATATATATCCCCGTCTAAGACGTATTTGGACGAACATCTTGATTTTTTCCCTTGTTGGATTCTGTTCACTATGCACATCATTTAGATATTTTAAATCATTATCATCATCATTAAGTGTCATACAATTATCGGTATTTTGAACGCTGGGAAGGTAAGAAACTCGCTTTGAACTAGAAACTTTGAAATTTCAGAATTCAGATAGACCTAACCATATATTTGCAATGAAAAGAGCACATTTGTTTACACATGCTACCCACCCAATGAATTGAATTATTCTTCAAAGAAGCATAACATTATGGGAAAAATGAAAACAGAAACACTATTGACAATTTTCCAGAAAAAATAAGTTCCTACCTTAAATTAATTTCATTGAGTCGAATAATCAATCCTTTTGCAGTGAAAGTTATAGTTGTGTTTGTATTATTCATCTAATCTCACTTAGCACATTATGGTCTTATGAGGCGTTGAGCCTAATCGAAATCAAACAACACGCCATAGGCACGTTCATTCAAGTCAGAAGTAATAATTTACACCTATGCTATTATCTTAGAGACAAGATGATGAAGGGGAGATGATACGCTGGCAGATTATAGCACTTCATGCTACGTCATTCAAGAACGCGGTGATGGTGTACACTTTTCACAAATAATTTAATACAGGCTTGAATATTGACTTTTGTATAGCTTGTTCAGATTAAAATCTTTTTCTTTGAACACTCTTGTTAACCCTCGTCAACCTAACCCCATCCTAATAGATTGTCGCCGATTGCCCCAAAACAAAGTAACCACGGGCATCTAAGCACTCAAAGTCCGTGGGTAGGGGCGGTATATAACCACCCCTTCATAGAAAAGTCAGCATTTTGAAAAATGTCTTCATGATAATTATGAAGCACAAACTTACAGGACATGTTAGAATTACCATTTCCTTTATTTGTTATCAAGATAGTTGATGAAAATCCGACATTTAGAACTCATTTTTTCAGTTTTTTTGCTAATTTTCACCCAAAATAAGATTTCAGCAAATTTTCCGACCTGAAGTAGGGGAGGGTGGGGCAAGTTGGCCCTCGGGGTGGGTTGGCCCACCTTGTGGTATTTCTGCTCACGTGACCTCTGGATAAATTTTAAAAAGTGCGTTTCAAGCTTGAGTGTCACGCATTAATCCATTTGTTTACACAGAAGCTATAATTGTGTTTGTATAGTTTAATCTCAACATGCTAAGTATTGCATTGTTTTACTTAATCTTATGGACGTTGAGCTCAGCTAAATCAAACAACTTGCCGTAGGCTCGTTAGTTCATTTCAGAAGTAATAATTAACACCTATGCTATTATTCTGGAGACAACATGATGAATAGGAAAGGAAATGCTGCCAGCTTATAGCACCATGTCATACATTGACATACACAAGTAGGAGTGTCGGCTTACGTTTAACGAAAAATACATTTGCTTTGAACACCTTTAATTGATACTTGATCACAGAGGGCAAAAGTGAGGTCAAATTTTTCAACAAGATCCGATTTGCGTGAATGACATCTCAAATTGTTTGTCTTGACCTGCAGATTCCAAAAAAAAAAATCTTTAAGAATGATTGGATTACTAATTTTAAAATAGTAACAATTATTTGTTCAGCGGCCATAATTTTAGTGGATGAAGTTGTCAAGCACAAAATAGTGATTATTGATTG
>JXSR01S002699.1:32603-51248 GCA_000969725.1 Ophiothrix spiculata | reverse complement strand
ATCAATTTTAACAAGTAAGGTGTCATTTTAAAGCTTAGAAAATGCTTTAACGGGTGAAATGATAAAATAAAAAATAATGTTATCATCTGCAAAGTCCCCCCTTTCGGGGTGAGCCATCACATATATATAAAACAACCTTACTGTTATGCCACGGCTAGTTTTCAATACATGTATAGAGGAACAGATTATGATAGAGGTACATTATACTTACAGGTAATATTAGAAATACACCTCTTTGTAAACAAACAATAAGCATGTGATAAATTGGCAGATAACAGGATTGATTAATTCATTGATCTATTCGACCTTTTTGTAGCGGATAGTTTTATCGAGGATGATAATAACATTTTATCGGGTATTCTTACTTAATTTCTCAAAAGTCCCAGAACTGTACGTCTTTGTCAAAGACCTTCGGAATATATCCACTGACCAACGAGCGATTGCGCGAGTTATATTAACAAGCGCCATAGGAGAAGGGGCTCGTCAGTAACTGAGTTTGCACTGCTGAGTAGATTGATTGATTGTCGGAAGTGTGTAGGTAAGTTTCGACTGAGTGGTGTGATCTTATAACACTTGTCTAGTTTGGACTGTGGCACAGGCTACATATTTATGTATAATAGTTTATTAAATATCCGCAAGTTATGCTTATGACAAACATCGAATTCTAGGCTGTGTGAAATGTTAAATGTGGCTATAAGGCCCAAAAAGAAAATAACTCTGTCTCAGGTTCCTTAGGCCCAAAACACTAAGCGCTACGCTTTTTTTGTCAAAAAAGGCTATGCACACACGAAAAAAAAAATTATTACCTTTTTAGGTCACTATTTTTTTTTCTCTCGATGTAAGAAGAAAATAAAAAAGCTTAAAATCTCCTGAAAACCTATAAAACAAAATGCGGTAAAATTCGAATTTTTAACCCTATGCTGAGATAGAGTTCTTTTTTTCTTTGGCCTAATGTACATGTATACTCGGCAATCATATACGATAGGGAATGTCGTAAACAGGTTTAATTGACAGATATCATAATAGAACGTAACAAAAGAAATTAATAAATAAATAGGTCTCATAAAAAGGGTAGATTTACTACAATAATCAGCTGCTTATTGTAGCATATAACCGCATCGGAGTCGGCGCACTTCTCACTTCCCATTCTCTAGTTCCCAGCTATTCTCAACATCATTGTTAATTATTGATTCAATCAATGCATGCATTGAAAGATAAAACTGAGAATTTAACCAAAGTGAATATAAAATTGTCTAGTTATGATATGTAGACATAAAACAGAAGAGAAAAATGAAAAAAAAAATTAAAAACAAAAACCACGTTACACTTAATTATAAAAGCTTCGTTTTCAAACACGTCAAATAATTTGTACACGGTAGTCCCTGGGGGTTACTTACATTGGTAAGGTATACGTATATGTGCCTGCCTTTTGGGGAGATTTTTCCAGGATTTTGGTATATCAATGGGGTGTTTTTCATCTCAGATAAAGCACCCAATTTTCATAAATTTTCAAAAAAAACACACCCAATTTGAGTAAAACTGGGTGCTTTTCCATTAAAATTGGTATACTGATGGGTGGGTTTTTGAGCCAAAATAGGAATAGAGATGGTCAGTCCCGCTGGCACATACCCGTACACATTTTTTGGAAGACCCCCCACCCCCCCGGGCGGTAGTCATATACAAACGAATCGCCTTGACACAAAACTTACATTTCAATGATGAAGTTGTATTTTCTCGCTTGGATGTAATAATAATACGTTTACGGACGAAGATAGATTTAATATTTACCTTAATCATATCACAGAATGCCCTTTTATGTGTATAATGTACTTTTGTTTGGTAGCATATTGTCCTTTTGTAGTATCCATCATTCAGACGAGGGTTAAGAGGTCTTTAACATTGCACATATGGCCAATGTAACGTAACAATATAATTTGCTTACAAATGCGCATAATTTGTTATGACACGAGTATAGAATGGTACGATATGAAATTCCTGCAATCTATTATTGAAGATACCCCATGAGGTCATCTTTGTAAACAACGAAACAGCATCTGTTGTGATATGACATAATAACACAAATTCCGAGTTCATTAAATGGTCGACCTTTTGTACTAAAAACTCATGCATTCAATGAGCTGTTTTATCTTTTGTACCATGGACAATGATATCATGCTACTTTTACGGTCATAAAGGCTCTGTCAGACATCACCGTATAGAGCAAAACGTATGAATAACGTACAAAAGTTTCACATATTGAACGTGTGCTAAACGGTCCACCACCGTATGAACAACGAATTTAACGTATACATAACGGACAGACCGTATGGATAACGTATTGCACGTACTTGTAACGAACACATGACGAACAACAATGCATAAAACAGAACAATAGTGGAATTAAGTTCGTTAGGCGTACGTTTTGCTCTATACGGTGATGTGTGACAGAGCCTTATAACTGGGCCTAAAATGCTAAGTAGAGAGTTACACTCCAGTTTAGACTATGAGACTATGGTCACAATACTTGTTGAACAGTGTTTAGTCCGTCTAGAAGGGCCAGGGACAGCGAGCGACGCCCTCGTGATCATACTAGATACTGTTCGTAACGTTTGTAAGAAGTATTGTGACCATAGTCTTTTAATGAAAGCAGATATTTTAAAATAAAGATGAAGATCATATCGTAAACACAAATCATTTAATAAGGCCAGTGACGTGAATCGGGTCACATATACATCTAAAACCTTTTACGATGTCTAAACACCCATTCTGCATATTTTTTCTGGTTGACTATGGTTAATACAATTTATAAAGGCGGTTAATATGTAAATTTATTTTGTATGACAACTGATTTTGTATTTAAAAAAAAATATTATTGCTCTTTCAAAATAATATTTGACACTTTAAATAAATACATAAAACAAAGGCATTGATATAAATACGTAATACTAGATAAATTGACAATATATAATGTAAATTATTCTATTGAATATAGAACAAGACAACAATCACTGCCAACATTGATTTAATCAGAAGAATTGGAATGACAAATAGAGGCATTCTCATTGACCTTTCTAAATTGTTTTCTATGTTTTGACGTTAACACGGTAATTACTATTTAGGACAGTAGGATAAACAGCCTAAGGAAAGTTTTTCCATTAAGTTAAAGTGGGTAGTTTGCATTTCTTTCTTCTATTTGTTTTACGTTGTTGGTTATATGATATGATTTTCTAAGGAAAACAATATATCTGTCAGACATCACCGTATAGAGAAAAACGTACGAAAACAAAAGTTTTAACTTATTAAACGTGTGCTTAACGTACGTATAAATAACGAATTAAACGTATACATAACGGACGGAACGTATGGATAACGTATTGAACGTACTTGTAACAAACTCATGATGAATAACAATGCATAAAACAGAACAATAGAGGGATGGCGAACTGTACGTTAGTCGTGCGTTTGCCGCTGCAAATTTATGGAATGACCTTCCTATCACCATCCGTCAAGCTCCGTCTGTTAGCGTCTTCAAGTCACATCTCAAAACGCATTTGTTTATGAAGTGCTATCTGTGATTTTGTGATTTTTACCATTTCTGCAATTATGTTTGTTTTTACCCTGTATGTATGTTTTGACAAGGGTGAAGTGCTGGTAACCTCTCCCCTTAGTCTCAGGGTAAATTGAGCTTCTTGTGCAATATCTCTGTGTTATTATTTATCTGCTGTGATATATTGTTCAATTTTACTGACTGAGGGTGATGTGCTAGTAACCTCTGCCCTCAGTCTTGAGCTGAAATTTCATCATACATTATGTATTGGAGCATCGCAACATCATTTTTACTATGTGCCGTTTTTATCTTTTTATCCACGTTGTTCTCAAATGAATTTCAAATATATTTGTTATTGACCAGAGTGACGTGCTGGTAACCTCTCCTCTGAGTCAAATTTGTGCCGGCCACACCGTGTAGTGCATTTTTCGCCAAGCTTGAGTTATTATGTTTATTTTATCAACTGCATTTTCTGCTTGTATACCTAGTTTATATTATCTAAGGACTTTTAATCTGGTTATTTTAAACTTTTTGGTTTAATTTATATATAATATTTTTTGCAGTAGTTTACGTATTTTGACTGTGTAAAGCGCATCGAAGTTTTTGCATTCTGCGCTATATAATTTTTTGTTGTTATTATTGTTATTATTATTATTATTAGGTTTTGCTCTATACGGTGATGTGTGACAGAGCGTTATAGAAATGTAAGATGGCAAAATGGAACATTCATTTATGCAGGTAATATTTGAAGAAAAAAAAACATGGCTTTAAGGGTAAATGACATTGACTGTTCAGAAAAATGCGAATCAGAATTACTCAAATAATTATGAAAAGATAAATATAGTTCCACTGCATTTGCGGGATTAAAAAACAATACTGGGGATTTATAGTGCGCTATGCCTCCCAGATTTGTAATTCCACTCGGCCTCTGCACACTTTACAGGTGTTCGCTGACCACTGTGGCCCAAGTAAGCTCCATTCCACACCAAGCACCATTTCAGGTTCTGCGACAACCTCTAGGGGCGGTGAACCTTGATCAGCCCACATACGTACCATCGCTCCCCGAGTTTCGTACGGGTTTCCACGAGACAATTAGCAGTTAGTTCCTTGTCCAAGGGAATGTCAAGCACACTCAACTTTTTTGGCACCAGCAGGGTTCGAACTCGGGACCTTCCGCACCGCGAGCGAGCGCCTTACCGATTGAGCTAACCTGACTAATTGCATGGCTTCTGGCGTGATGCAATACAAATCGAGAGAACTTTCACTGAGCCGTCCGGGCATCCTTTAGATTGTGAAGTGAAATACAAAACATATACATTACAATGCTGTATTTTTTTTTTTTTTTCTTTTGCCTTGATGGAATGTTAAATTTACATATAAAATTTACAAATACTAATGTTAGACGGATACAAAGGAATGTAAAAAACCCAAGAATAAGCAGAGCTTTCAGTCGTTTTTTGGTAGGCAAATTACCTCGAGCTCATTACATTATCGTTCAAAATCAACACCAAATATTTATACAATATATTATTTGTAATATTGAAACATCAAGCCTATTTTTCAAAATTTGAAAACAATCAACTTGTTCGAACGTTATGACATAATGAGGTTTAGGCAAAAAGGTGTTAAATTTTTCAAAGTAGTTTCTCGACAACATTTTGAATTTTCGGACGTTTGTAGTGTAGCCTTTAAGTAAATTTAAAATGTAAATTGGTTCATGCACGATTGAGTTAAATGAATATAGATATTTATAGATATTATTGACAGTAAATCAAGAATCATATAAACGTTTTTGTTTTCAGTAGTTGGTTACTTTTTGGCATCATATAGTCATGATAGTTATTATTAAGGTCATTACATTTCCTATAAATCATGAAAATCTGAACGCAATAAATGTGTGGAGTAAACAAGCGTATCACCTCACGTAGTATGAAAGACTTATCTTGGCACATGATTGTTGCGTCATACTACCAATCAAGTTGCGTGCATTGCATTTTTGTTATCACTGCGTAGTCGCACATGCTTTGATTATACGCAACCTGTGGATCTGTTTTGTAGGACATTTAATAATTTCAATAATAGCTTTTTTTTGTACTTTCTTTTCAAAATATATTCGGTATCGAATAAAAAGTATGAACCGGAGAAGGATATATTTAAATCAATACGTGCTGAATGGTGTTGTCAAGCGGGCTATTGAATCAGTTTCAACTCGGCATGTTTATCCAGTTTCATTCGGTGTCGAATGATTTTGACGTCACAAGTATACATTCGGTACCGAATGTATGACAGTATGAATCCACCCTTAGTGTTTCATATGGGAATGATTTAATTAACTGATAGAGTCAGTATACGCTGTCGTATAAAACTAAGTGCTGTTAAATTTGGCTTGATGAAGTATCCTTGTCTGATTCTTTAGCTGGTCAATGCCATGAATTATTATCAAATGTAGTAGATCGCAAATCACAGTATTGATTAAAACATAACACCTGTTTTATCAACACAAATCTTCCAAGATTTTTTTGCTAGTTTCGGTCCCATATAAAGAGTCTACGATTGTAGTCACAATGACAAAACAATTGACACATGTCTTGCACACCTGAAGATTGATCAAGACTCAAACCAACGTATTTCTTTTCATCGATCTGGCAAGTATGGACATGATTTAAAGCAGTTTTAAGTTAGAAAACAAAGTGATACAAGATTTTAAAAGTTAGTGAACTTTCGCAATAAAGGGAAAAATGAAACAGTCATTAACTTATGTAATACAAGCAAAAATCAAAGGTTAAAAGTATTTACCTTAGGTAATGAGGTTATGAAATGTGTTGTTTTTAGCAATCAAAACATAAAGGTGAGGAAAACGTTGCTGCATCAACACGATTTTTTTTTGCTGAGAGAATTGGTCCCTTTACCAATTGACATTGAAATGGCCCCTCGTGTTCTTTTTTACACAAGAGTAAACCATCCTTCTCCAAAGCTAAACCAAATAATCTAGTTACTTGCTGATCTAATGTTTCATCTAATGCCTTCATCCGATGCCTCTTATAATCATTAGCATATTGCCTCTGAGGCCCTTAACAACTCCAAGTCGAAATGTTTTGTAAGTAAACTAAATAATAAGATGGCTCGATTTCCTGTTGTTGGTCAAGTGTGTTTTTGCCTTGAAGGTCATCCACAGTCAGAAGTAACGGTCAGTTCATTTAGTTGTGTTTTAAATAAGGAGGTTGAAACAATATGCCCTTAATAACCATTTGAAGTCCGTTGTTATTAAAAACTAGCAAATACAAGAATTGTATATACAACGGTTGTGTCAAAAAGCAAAAGTTTTTAACATATTGAACGATTATCTTAGAATAGGAAATAAAAAACCAACAACTCTATATAGTGAACAGTTTTAAGTAAAATTCTAAAATTTGACTTGGTTTAATATAACTCATTTTTAGATTATTGTAAATATTATTTCAAAAACCACGATTCATATCTTAATTTCAGTTTTATGATCAACAAGTTGTGCTTCGAAAAGAAAAATTGTATATATAACTTGATTTTATGTGCATGTTTGTATATACTAATTGTTTAACAGTAAATCATGAAGTATTCAGCCCATTTTCAAATTACAGTATTTTTGTTTTTATCTCGAAAAATCGGTTTAAGTTCGTTACTTTGACGTGAATGTTAAAAACATCACTCGAAATGACATTAGGAATCCGAATAACTATTGTTATATTATTAGATCATATATTTCATTTTTCACTTTTACACTGTCTTACAAAATATCGATTAACATCATTTTGAAGACATTTTAAAATCATCATTTTGATTGCATTACATAGTGTAATAATAGATTTTCATTTCGGATTTAATATTTATGTACCTCATACTGAAATGCAAACAGCTTTGTCTATCTCATACTGAAATGTATACAGCTTTGTCTACGTCGATGACATATATAAATAGATATATTTGAAGGGCCGCTAAATACGTTAGGATATGTTCGACTTAAAGGCTCTGTCATACATCAACGTATAGAGCAAAACGTACGTATAACGTACAGAAGTTTCACACACTGAACATGTGCTAAACGTACCATCACCGTATGAATTACGAATTAAACGTATACACAACGGACAGACCGTATGGATAACGTATTGATCGTATTTGTAACAAACACATGACGAACAACAATGCATAAAACAGGACAATAGTGGGATAAAGTATGTTAGGTGTACGTTTTGCTCCATACAGTGATGTGTGACATAGTGTTAAAGAAACCAAACGTGGGGGATTAATTTGGTTGGTCTCTTACACCAATTATCTAACTCTTGAACCGATAAATATTTGGATAATCTCATGCTTAAATATTTCCCTCATTTTCGAAGATACACATCGCGGAAGCACAAATATAAGACAAGTTAAAGCAATACTATAAACTGTTAAAATGAAGCGCCCCCTGTCACCAATTTGGCTTATTTGGATTATCTTGGTAGATATTAACACATTCCTAATGATTTGGCTTGAAGATGCTTACTTTATCAGTTATGATCCTTTCGGGATCCCGAATTTAATTCCACATTAATGCACCTATCACTTGTAATTCCGGCCCCCGGGTACCCGGGCACTAGCGGGGAGCTCGTCATGCTCGTGCGGGAAAGTTGTGCATGCTGATGTCCCCGCCAGGCGGGGAACGCGTGCGGGGATGCGGCAGTGGCTCGATGGTGACCATTTAGGCAGGGAATTTGACCGGGACGTAAATCTATGAAATTTGAGCCCTTTTCCTGTGGTATGGGGCCGGGACTTCGTCGGTGACTCAGATTTGAGGATGCCCGCCCTACGGGGAAGTCGGCGGAGTGTTAGGCGGGGACTCGTCAAATTGTGATGAACGAGCTCGGGCGCATTCTCCGCTAGCGCCCGGGTCCCCGGGGGCCGGAGTTAGAAGTGATAGATGCATAAGTGGTATAGGAAAGCACATACATGTAATTATGTACTTTTTATGATTTGTTGGTGGTGAAACAAGTTTAAGACAAAATACGCTTTAAGGGTACGAGGAATCCATATGCTCAGGAAAATGTGAATCCTAACTATTTTTCAATGATAAAAAGATAAATAGTTTCCACTGCTTTGGGGGGAATCGAACCATGGATTATGGCGGGGGTTAGTCATGCATTACGAAGCGAGAGATCTACCGCTGAGCTATCAAGGTAGCGTTGAGATTGAGAACTAAAATCTATAACATAAACATTAGAATGCCGTATTTTTCTTTTGTTTACATAGAAATGCAATTTTTGCCTCATTGGAATGCTCGATTTGTAAGTTAATTATGCAAATGCGTATATCAGACAAAATGTAGATAATGTAGATACTAAAAAACAGGCAATTCACAGTGCAAACAGGGCAAACTCAGAGTCGTAATTCACGTCCGGATGTTCGGGCAAAACAACCCGGATCTGTTACATTATCATTCAAATTCAACTCAGCATATTTATAAAATATTGTTTGTAATTCAATAAGAAGTACCCAGCCTACAATCTGTCAAAATTTGAAACCAGTTGATTTGTTCGAACATCATGAAATTATGAGGTTTCGGCGAAAAAGGGTCAACTTTTTTTCGAAGTAGTCTTTAGGCGTCATTTTGACCTTGATAATGGACAAGAAATTACTAGTAAAGTTATTTGTATAAACTAGAGACTTTATTCAATGTGTACGCCAAAACTTGTGATATTCTAATGGGTGTAAGTAGGTAAAAACTTGCAGTAAACATTACATTCGGCCGAGTGAGACGTTTTTAGGGACTGTATAGTCTTAACGCACTCAGATAGTCATATTCTTTCGTTTTCAACGCATTTGTTGATCGTTAAATCAAGAAATATGATGATAAATGCAATATCAAATACCGGTCTCTATGTGTATACTTAATCATTTTGTGCAAGAGCCATGGGTTTCATCGCAATACTCTTAATTGATTCCAAATTCAATAAAAAACGATACAACATCAAAGTTTACAATGTGTAAATGTGATGTGTAGCAACATGCGTCGGCTACAAAAAATCAGTTAAAGCAGAAACTTAATTGTTGAAATAGCAGTGTCTTGATGATTGTTTCTTTTGATTATGATCCGAATAGAGTGTTGTTTTTTACATTTTTTTTTAAATAAAAGAGGTCCATGATGATAAAGTAAACTGTTTGCTATCGTCATATATACTTACGCGATTACTTGCGAATGTTAATTCAAGTTAACAAGATTACATGAGCTGAGTATTATTACTAATGACAGTTACACTGAAAAACATATTATTATTACGGTTGACGACATGTTTGTTCTGACGGTTAAATCCCGTAAAAATAATGTAAATTTTACGGCAAGTTTGACGTCATTTTTTTTTTATGGGTGCTTCCCGTTAATTGTGAATCTACAAGGAAACTCAGATATGATCAGATATTATTATTTTGTACTTAAGGCTACAGTCCCTAAATCGTCTCGTTCGGCTGAACATCATTTTTAATGTAAGGTTTTACCTACTTACACATGTCAGAATATCTCAATATTTGGCGTACATATGAAGTAGATTCTGCAGTTTATACATAAATCTTTACTTTTGATTTCACGTCAATTATCAAGGTCAAAATGACATCATTAGACTATTTAGAAAAGTTGAGGCCCTTTTCGCCGAAACCTCATAATTTCATGATGTTCGAACAATGTGATTGTTTTCAAATGTTGACAGATTGTAGGCTTGATACTTCTTATTGAATTGCAAATAATATTTTATAAATATGTGGTGTTGTTTTTGAATGAAAATATCACAAACCCGCGTTGTTTTCCCTGAAAAAAAAAAAAAAAACGGACGTGAATAACGAATCTGTGATCGCCCTGTTTGAGCTGTGAATTACCTGTTTTTAGTATCTACATTATCTACACTTATCTACAAATTAAGCATTCCATTGAGGCAAATTGCAATTTTCATGTAAACAAAAGAAAAATACGGCATTCTAATGTTTATGTTTTAGATTTAGTTCACAATCTCGTCACTGCCTGGATAGCTCAGCGGTAGATCACTCGCTTCATAATGTATGACCAACCCCTGCCATAATCCATGGTTCGAGTCCCCGCCAATACAGTGAAAACAATTCATCTTTTCATGATTAAAAATAGTTAGGATTCATATTTTCCTGAGCATATGGAGGTCATTTACCCTTAAATATAAATAAAAAAGAAAATAATTAGCAGTCACGGAATGCCGTAGATGATAGAGCACTTGATTTCCAGGAATGTAAGTCACCGTTCTTATTGTTCGGGATGTACAATAAAGCATAGCGTAACAACTCTCACGCAACATTAGATTCACGCTTTATTCCGGAATGTTCTATGGAATGGCGGACTACCATTTCAGGGGGACTAAGATTTCTTTCACACCGGGTTCAAATTCCCACACAAGGAAAATGGGTAATGTGTAAATAGTGAATAAGTCAAATATAAGGCAACCACCTTCAGTTATAAGGAAATGTGCAAGATGACATTCGGAAGTTATTCTTTATATTTTTATAAGATAAAATTACTTTTTATTAAATTTGACAGGAATCTGTAAGAATTACGGTAAGCTGTTGGCAATAAAATTGCAAGGTATTTTCCCGAAAAAAATACGGGAAATATTTTTCAGTGTAAATGTGTAAACAGGTGAAATAACCGTCTTAATATGAAGTTTGCTTCATATCAAAGAGAAATATGAAAATATTGCTAAACCTGGTCACGTGCTCTATAGAGTCAGATGTAGACGGAGCAAATCAATTCGATATTTTGGCGATGGTCATTGGGCATATCTTATATCAAGTATCAAACTAGATATATTGCAGCTTTGCTGACAGTACAACCATACTTATCTATCTTACACTTTATTGAAATTATTAGTGAAATTAAACGATGGCAAGTGTGTATGTTAAACAATTCCAAAATAAACGCAAATCAATTTCATCTCACTGAATACATAAAATGACAAATATACTATTGTGCTATTTTATAGGGACCGCTTCAAACTTCAACCAAATGTTGTCCGTCCAGAGACGGCTGCCGTTTTTGTAGCCGGTGGTAAATGGCGGCCAACTGTCGGTTGAATGTAAGATATTCGGGAAGTGATATGAGCAATGGCTATTTCTGGGGATACTCTCCAAAATATGCGGAGTTCGGCTCAATCGCTCCAAAGATATTTAGACTCTTGTAACCTGTGACCTGTGCACAAACAAACCAACAAAATGAATTGGACCTACATTTACAAGTAATTCCGTAATAGTTTAGCCGTTTTTTTGTTTTTGTTTCATTTTATATCTCGAAAGGGTCGAGTGTTTAATGTGCACTAATGTTATGCGTTGTTTAAAAAAAAGTATTTCTTATGCTATGTGACATGCCCTTGACATTATGGGATATGTCCTGATTTATCACTTTTATTGAGTGTGTCTTTTGAAATATATTTCATGCCATTCAAGAAACTTTTTTTTTTTGAGATACCGTATGTAGCATACAAAGTTATAAAAATACATTTTCTACAACGCAGACAACGAATGCTTATCAAATTAGTCAACAGATTTCAGACCCAGACATTCCTCAATACTACAATCTAACATTCTGTTTCCTGTCCAGAAATTCACTCACGTATCGCTTGTATTACTAATAAAATGTTCTCACCAGAAGATGATACGTTTTAAAACGTGAGAAAATTTGGGTCGAGCAAAATCAATTTCCTTCTGGCGGCCAAATGCAAGATATGTAGTATAAAATAAAAAAAGAGTTTGTGCAAAAGTAAAAACTTGTAAAAACTGAACGTGTGAAAAACGAACATCACCGTATTGACAACGAATTAAAAGTATGGATAACGTATTGAAGGAGCCCATGACGAAAAACAAAACAATACATGTCGTAGGATTAAGTACGTTAGGCGTACGTTAAGCTCTATTAATTAATGTGTGACAGAGTCCTTAACATTCGATTTTGCCAAGGTCAAAATGTCGGTTTTAAGTTAATTTTCTTAACCTTTTGTAAGTCAAAACTCTAGAAATGAAAATGATAATATTTTAATATTCAAGTAGTCAAGAGAGTGGCAACATTTAGCGGTTCTGAAGCGAAGAGCAACATATATATAATCATTTGTGTTAGCTGCACAAAGAAGATAGAGATTATCCATATTACTTAGATGTTGTGTATTACATTTTTTACATCGAATTCCATTACACTATACTAAAAGTTTACATTGTACAATAAACATGGATACAGATTTAGCATTTATCGTAAGGGATTGTTTCGATTTTTTAACTGCTATTAGTAGATTGTATTTCAGGGTTTTCAGAAAAATGCCAAATGAACTGTCTAATAAACATCGAGTAAATTTGAAATGTTATGATATCTTATGTTGCTCTTGGAATATATTTTGATTTAAATAGCAAGCTCATTCAGTCCAAGATTAACTTCCGAGATAATTTTGAAGTTATATTCAAATAGCTTTTTAAATTCGTGTAAGTCAAGTCAGTCAGAAGACATTCTGTCTCAACAAAAATCCAGGAAGCGTATCGTTAGCGTCAACCTCCCTAGGATAATCTTCTTTATTTCTATGTTTTGTAATTTACGTCATTGGCCATCACTGTAGTATGATTTGAAAATGATGCACGTTGTACATGAATGTATCTAAAGCGTGGATTTTAACGATGGGTGTAATAAAATGCTAACCCAAATTCTTTTTTCAACCCATTTGTAAGTGACTGGAATTATGTCGGTAGTTATTATTTCAATATCCTAATGGAAAATAATGATAATTAAAAGAATATAGTATATTATTATGAAGGAAAAAAATATGTAATAAGCTGAAAACTAATTTACAATTTTTCTAATTTACGGTCACATATTTAGTGAAATAAATAATTATTAAAAGTTACATACCTGTTTATCCGTCAGATATTTGAAATAACATGAAAGAAAAGAGAACAAAACGTAAATAATGAATTACATGATTAACATAGACAAACACTTAACTTAAGGTAAGTACTTTTTGATATGACGAGTTACGAATGGGATTTCCCCAACTGTATTTTTTATAGTTTTGATAATTGTCATCGTTTGTTTTTATATATTGTTGGTTGATTATATTTAAATTACAGAATGATCATTAATAATGTCATTTTAAAGTTAAATTAACCTATATAGGGCTGACTAATCTTTGAACGCATTTATCTCAGTTATACATTTTACTCCCTGACAATCTTTGACTGACAATAACTTGACTTCTGGAAATCATGTGTAGTTAATTACACGATTCATTAAGGTATCATTTTAATCCTTAAAGCATGGTCTTTGCAAACAATTAAAAAAGTGAAAATGTCAAGAGCTGGCATTTACTACTGTTTTGGGCTGGACGGTCACATATATTAACCTAAAAAAATATGAACAGAAATAATGTAACATATTATATATTAAGTGAAAGTTGAATCTATGAATTAAACAAATATATATCCATCAACCTTCGAATGTGAATTTTTGTTAGTATTTAGTTCAAAGACAAATACAATAGTATCCTTACAGCATGCAGCCGCATCTCTTTTTGCCTTCATTATTTGATATGCAAAATATCCAACGCCAATCTATTGTTTACAGAATAGGCACGCATTTTCCCTCATGCATGGCGGCATCTATTCTTTAAGTGATAGGATGGGGTTTTTCAGCAGGTGTCATCAACGCACACCATTGGCTAAATATAATTATTTGAATATTCCTGTCTCCGTTTCTGACGGCACAGGATGCAATTTAGTAACGATCCGTAAGCCAATCTGCTGAACTAATATGTTTCCCATGAAGTGGCGATGAATAAAATCATGAAAGTGGGCAAGTAAAAGAGAAGCAAATATAAGCTCCATCAACTAAATTGTGGTACTGGAGGCAACAAATCCCTCTAATTTTCTTTAGTGTAAGGCTACATCATGTGTTTTAAATTCATCCATCATAAAACGTTTTGAAAATCACGTGCGTCATTTAAATGTTTACTTTAAATGAAAAATAAACAATAGTTCACAGTTTACAGTGTGTAAAAGAAAAATAATTACAATCTTTGCGTACAAAGTTCTTTACAGGATAGTCAAAAATATATACAAATGGGTTATATCATAGTCTATGTAACAGACTTCAATATAATATATTTTGCAGTTCAATTGGTAATTTATAACAGAATGTATGCTTTGTCAAATATGTGTATGTAAAACTTTCTGGTCCGATTTCACGATTGGTAGAATTGCACTGTTCTTAAAAAAATAATGGAGTATTGTCATCGAATGGGAACATTTTGTCAAAAAGACACAATCCTTCACCTCACTCCATTCTAAGTCCTCCTTGAATTAGGTGATTTGAATATCGTTCTTTTTTTTCAAAAATAGTTTAACGTTTTCTGTGCAATACATTATTCAAGTCAGAGAGGGTTGATTGACAATAATTGAATCAGCGATTCGCGTTAATTCATATTACAAGCAAATGTGTCATTCCGTTGAAGATCGCTTATTTTATAATTTAGTTCCAGAGGCAAAAAAAAACAAGAGGTTCTTGAGCAAGTTATTTTTAATAACTTGAAAGACGTGTGGAAAATTGAACTACAGGTTAAAGTAACCGCGCGTTCGACGCAAATAATAACGTATTGATCTTGAACTTATGTAATCTGTATAAACATTATTAATGTATGTCTAAAATTTAAACAAGATACTTAAGAGTTACTTTTAGGGGTGCCATCCAGTTAAAGGCGTATGATCCGATTAGTTTTCGACGTCCACTTATCTATCAAATATTTTGTGATATAACATCCTTTATTATTTCAATACCAAGAAAATAATGTGTTTCCTTATTGAGATTGAGTCAAATAATTGCAAATAATTTGAAAAGCACAGATTAAATATGACTTATACAATTTTCAGACACACCTTTGTTTTATTAATCACACCTTTGTTTTATCAATCATATTATACATGTACAGGTTAAGATCTTTCATTTAGATAAGTTTACTTAGATAATAGGTCACTGGTTTTATGCGCTTGGTCTTAAAGTTTACTGATATTGTTGCAACCTATAAGATTATAATTGATTTTAGTTACATAAGCCATAGTCATTGCGATGATATGAAATTTGTTACTAGTAATTGTTGATGGTGAAAAATAATGAAATACATTGGAAATTGTCAAAGAAGGTGAAAATTCCGTATTGAAACATCAGTAAACAGATTTGTTTTCAGGCTTTATTTTACGACTTCATATGATATACTGCATGACGTAAAAAAATATTTCTTCCCTAAAAAGAGATTTTGAAACTTGTCACAAATGATTTGTCATTGCTAATCTCAAGATATTTTATCATCCAAGTCATATCAAATACCGACACCAGTATCATTGTTACGTCATCATTAATGATACAAATCTAGTCGTGTTTGTTGATTCTAGTACTGTTTCTCATGTTCTTTATCTCTTTATGTAGAAACATTATTAGCGTTGAATATTCTACAAACACATCCACAAATGAAAAATGATTGAAATCTAACTGTGATTTTTTGAATAGAGGTATACACGTAAAATAACCAATAAAAGATCAACGACACAACTTCGATTACACTGGCTGACATTACTTGTGAACGTTCTTGTGTTAAAAGAAACATCTTACACGTTACGAATAAATTATTCTACCATTTGTCTTTCTAGCAAAAGCAGCATAATTGACAAGTGTAGTTCAACGACTTTAAAAACTGTGACCAATACCAGTGATAGTAGATCAAAAGGTAGGTACAGACAGAGTGCTCATCCTTCAATCAAGAAGAAAAGGAGGGCTACCTCGGACTGGAGATGTCAGGCTGAGTAAGTAATGATTGTCCATTAAATTATTACTTCGAACAAAATCGAAACAAAAAAAATGTAGTGAGGTAATCTTTTGCCAGCAGCTTTTAAATTGTCTCGATGATATTGGGGCACTTCAGTATCTACACTCTTAGAAAGCCAGGATTAAATATGAGCTTATCCTGATTCCGGATCAAAATATGATCCGGAAATAGACCTCATCTGATACTTTTCAGAACAAATAGACCTTTTTTGATCAATCTGATCGTTTTTGGATTATATTTTTGATCCGGAATCAGGATAAGCTCATATTTGATCCTGGCTTTCTAAGAGTGTAATGTACACAACAGTGACCAACAGCACAACATTTTTACGACATTTAATATAAAGTCGTTTATGTATAACTTGTTTAAAGACATATTTTTAAGGGACAGAACACAATATCACGTTTATATTGCGGGATTCATACCAGTTTGGTCAATAGTTACTTATGACATTCCACTGTTGCCAGCCATTGTGGTTGGTTATAATAGATACATCAGCGACAAGCAACACTTCTAAATCCATTATGTCAAAGGCTTATTGACACCGTAGTCTGTTTTTGCTATGTCTTAACGTTTGCCATCACGATTATGGTGTACAACATACTTAACATAACATAATGTTTTTCTTCCACATATGCACATTACAGTAACTAACATATCTATAAAAAGTACAATTAACTGGTAATAAGATATTGAGGAGGACTGGGAAATAAGCATAAAACCTGACGAGTCCCAGATTCCATATTTCTTAAATAGAAAATATACAAAATTGAAAAGCATACCATCCTCCCTTTCTACAATGCGATTGCCACAGAGTATAGAGGTATGGTTCTTTAACTGATATAAAGATAAAATATTTGATATGAAAATTATTACAACTTTTTATGTACAGAGAATAGAAGGGAAGTCGAAAGTTTGAATAAACGAAAATATGTGATGGAGAACTAGTGACTTTACAGATTTGTACCAGTATGCAAGTAGAAACGCATACGGTGAATTAAGCTGAGCGTTCTTACAAGCAACCTTTTGGACGAGGTAGTCTTCGGATTCTTATTGCAAATAAAAATGGATTTATTAAGACATCAATAAGCATGCAAATTAACTTGATTACTGTATTTGTTTTTTTTTGTTTTTTTTCTAGGTTAAAAACAATTTATTAGCTTATCAACATCAAAAGGATATATACAATATAAATACAATACTAAAAACATAAAGACCATTATTTCTGTATTTCTTTATTCTTTTTAGTCTATAAAGAATAATATCACACAATAACACTAGGAATATATATATACATAAATATCACACAATAACACTAGGAATATATATATATACATATACATTCTGTACTTTTAAAAGTATGTATCTAAAACTAAGTTCACCAAATCAACAAATCCCCACGATTATTATATAATTCCTCTTTACCTCACAGCAATACAACTGTCTTACTATCTAAACCATCAGCCCGGTTTTATTAATAGTTAACATGTACCCTAGAGTATTTTGTTCTTAAGCGGTATGGATTTCCTCCTTACAAGTAATTATTCAAACCATCATTATATGGTCACTGAAATTTCGAAGAAATAATCAGGATGCTGCTCCTAAGACAAGATGATCAATCAATAAGGAACAAGATGTCGACATAAGTAGTTCAGTTATGCATAAATTAAGCAAAACCGGCGACAGTAAAGTTTTTTTTTATGTACAATTATGAAATACTAGTAGATATATAGTTATACTAACTTTAGATAATAAAAATGCACACTCCTATAGCGGTACCTATAATACATGTAGCCTTTGCTTGCTTGTTAATAACTTGAAATCCCCAAAACCCCTTAGGGCTGTTTTTAGCTGTGACAGGAAACGGTAATATAATTTATTTGATGACTTAATATGAATTTGTAAAATGATGTTCAGAAATGTCACAGAACTTTCTAAGAACTGATTGAGTTCAAAGGAAGTCTGGCCAAAGAGAAGTATCGGATTTCAGTGTGGACATTACTGAAAATGACATACGTTTAAACACATTATATCACTGGATCTCAGCACCTCACAACATCCACCCACTGACTTCACATGATCTATTGCATGACGTAAAAAACCCTATTTCTTCCCTAAACATTGGTTTTGAAACTTGTCACAAATGATTTGTCATTGCTAATCTCAAGATATTTTATCATCCAAGTCATATCAAATACCGACACCAGTATCATTGTTACG
>JXSR01S002699.1:13715-32403 GCA_000969725.1 Ophiothrix spiculata | reverse complement strand
ATCTCAGCACCTCTCAACATCCACCCACTGATTTGGTCTTGAAATTATCTGGGAAAAATAATCCCGGTGAATGCAGTAGAAGTTTGTATCATCAACACTGTCATATAATTATCTCCTCAAAAAACAAAAACTACCTAAACCTTTTTTTTTTTTTTTTGCTTGTTACTTTCTCAAAACTACAGGTAATTTAGTTTAGGGTTGACCAAAAACAAAAATTACTATATATCTCAGAAAGGTTCATTTTGTGAACTCGCGCACCTACCAACCCCCCTGACAAAAGTATGGCTACGGCCTGGCGAAATGTGCGCAAAAACAAACCAGAAGCTAAATATCGCCCCGATTGCGAAGCAACTTTGGCAGAAAACTCGATACCCCATTTTTTTTCATGCACAAATAAAAATGACGCTCAGTCCGGAAGCTTCCCAGAAAAAAAATGTAATGACAGTGTAATTATTTTGATACTTGTTTTTTTTTTTTTGAATGATTACCAACAATCATATGAAGGTATGAGCATAATAATATTACCTATGGATGACTTTGTTTGTCGTCCACTTGCTATCAGCTATAAATAAGATGAAATATTTTTTGAACTTCCGGTTTATAACAACTGAGTAAGTGCAAGTGACGTAAAATAACAAGGTGACAAATAATAAGAATTTTGAAGAAAACGAGGTTTGTTTAATATTTCCTTTTGCGTGTTTTCTAAAATTGAATACTGTATAGATCTTCTTTTTTTCGTTTTTGTTTTCATTAAGTTGCAGTTTTAGATAATCAGTTTTATATAGCTTTGGTTAGGATACGTTTACCGTCTTCTTGAACAGAAAATGCTCGATATAAATACTCACAACCAGAATTGTTTTACAAACTGAAATATATTAACTTCAGCTTGTGATATTTTTTCGAACATAAAACACCATTATATTTTAGATAATGTCACTTCAATACGACATGAAAAATAATTATCCAAGTGTATTAAGAAATACTTGACTATTGTTTTTACAGAATATACTGACATCAACATTTATTCATAATATTTTACATTTATCATCATATATCATCAATAACCAAGATACGCCCACCAACTTATCATCATCACAAAATCGAATCAATGTCGACTAAAAAGAGTCGAATAATAACTAAGGATTTAACGTATGTGTAAGTTGATTTCTTACATTCATTATACCGAGTGAGTCAAAAAAACTGCAATAGTTAAATGAAACACATATTTTAAGAACAAGAGATATCATGAACATGAAATGTATATATCTAAATAGATTATAGATTTACCTTTAAAATGGTGAAAGAATGGGGAAAATTGATAAAGGCGTCGAAGAGATACACTTATTTGAATAGGAAGGCATAAAAACAGTTCTGTCCAAATGTGGTGCATATGTTTTATTAATGGAGGACACAATTATGACATTAACTTTTCTGTTTTGTGTTTGGGTGTCTTTAAAAGGGCCGTTTGAGCTTGGTGGCCCTGAATATTCAATTTTCGGTTGAACGTAGACAGGGACATATGTGGCAGGGGATTTCTTTGCTGCCTCACTTCTGGGTCCCTTGCCAATGTCTGACGAGCGCGGTCGACGTTTCTCCTGCTTTTTGCCGTTCACGGTCTTTAGGTTATGGACTGTTCCTGTTCTTTTGAATTTGGTCCAAATTCTATAGATGGCGGATGCACATCACGCGATGGAGGGAATGCACCCTGTTTGAATCTCTGTTTCACTTCTGTATGAGATTTGGTGGTAAAATAAACCTCAGCAATAAGAGCACGTTGCTCGTTTGTAAACTGATCTTGAGGCATTTTGAACAGTGACTGATTAATAAGCTCTTCCTTCTAAGACAGAATCCTAAAACATGTCATTTTGCACTTGAAAAATGCCAAAGTTATCTTTTATATGTAAATAATTAATAGATAAAGAAGAGATTTTCACTAGAGCAATGTAATCGGTTTGTGTTATTATTCAAGAGGTGTTGGCAAGAAATTCAATTCAATATTGGTAAGTACTCGTATGACGAGGTATGCTCATTTGGACAGAACTGTTTTCATACCATATTATTCAAATAAGGATATCTTCGCAATGCCTGTATCAATTTTCACAATTCTTTCACCATTTGAAAGCTTAATTCATGACCTATTTAGAAATTAATATTATTTGTTCGAAATTACTTTTGTTTTTACAATATGGCTTCTATCTAATTATTGCAGTTTTTTTGACTCGCGTGGTATATAGATAATAATTATATAGTCATAACTGTAATTTTGATTGTGATTTTTGTAGTATTTATTTTCAATCAATACATTAAGTTAATAGCTAAATACAATAAGTCGCTCATACTAAGCTATATACTTGGTTATATTTTAAGGTACGGTTCCTGTTTCAAAAAAAATTCTAAAAGGTAATTACCACTGTTGAGATATTAATTCCATGTATTAACAATCATCAACTTTTGATTTTGAAAGTGATTTTTTGTAGCAGTTATTGAATTCAAATCTACATAATGTTAGTTGTTTGTAACGTTGTTATTACCATGGGACTTAACTGTTCCCGTCTAGATCCACTACGAGGAAATGCTAGCCTGCGGCTGACGTACAAACACGATAGTGTCAATTGACTTGAATCTAGATATGTGTCACCATCTATATAGATTACATCAAAGATATATACACAGACAAATTCGTTGATGAAACACAGAATATAGCTAATGAATTCGCATACTATTTATGGTTCACGTTAGAAATCGAGACATTTTGAGCTATTAGCGAGGCATCTTGTACCATATCGAATTCATAGTCAAAATAAATAATTAAGCACATAATACTCACACCAGGTGCTTTGGAATAAGTTGTGTTTTTCGTAAAACTGTTTATGGGAAATGCAGTGCATTTTGCAACGGTGTGTAATATAATGTTTAAGTGTTCAAGTATTTTTTCTCAAGTACAGGGTGTCTAGGAAAACACATTTGCGTGTATTTTGTTAGGTTTCACGTATAGTCAGACAACATGTAAAGGTTGTATTTTTATAGTCCATGAATCAAACTTTAAGTCACCGTTTGTTTCATTTCAATCGATAATATAGAACGAAAGTCAGGCTTTGTCAAATATTTAGATGTAACATTTTCCGGTCCAATTTCACGATTTTGCATTTCTATGAAGGAATCACTCAAGTATTAAAGGGACTGGCCTAGATTTTTGCTACTAATTTTTTACATGAACTGATATAAAATGTTTATAGTAATATTACCTACAAGTAGTTTTCCATGATTTTGAGGAATATTGGAGAACATTGCAATTCTTTGCCTACTTGAATTTTTGCCGCCGAACAGAGTGTTTCTAGTTTCAAACCTTAAAAAAAGATGTTGTTTCTACACCTGAACAGTGAAGGGCCAACAAATTATTTTTGATGAAGTTGTTTCTCTTTTAATATGTATTAAATTATCCCCAGGAGCTTTGTTCGATCTTTTAACTGATAGACCTATCTGTGGGGTACAAATTGTTGATTTAGTAAGCACGGGATATTTACATCACCATTAATGGATGATATATTGCAAATTAATTTTCTTTCAATATGAGTCCTTTCTGTATAAATTATTATCCTTTTCTGGATGTTACTACACCTCTAAGCTTTATTTCTAGCATTTCCAGAAGTTTTTAATTCTAAGCAGAATCTAGGGTTGTCCCTTAAAGTAATCAACAAAAATACTCAGTGTTCGAAAACTCTTGTTGAGCATTATATCAATCATTGATGTCAGCGATTAGCAAAGCTATTGCAGAACTCGATGATATTAGCATCAAGATGTTAGCTTATTTAAATAATTAAACACCCATCCAATCCCAGCAGGTGTTATTATAGTGTTTATTATTCATTAAAGTGCCTTAAAATACTTGTTTCTAAAGAGTTCAAATAGGTATGTGACGGGTCATTTCTTTTTGACCGGCAAGGACATTTCATCAAAACAAAAGCTGTTTTGATGAAATGTCCTTGCAGACTTATGGTTTTTGAATTACATTCATGAATTATGTTCTCTTAAAACAGTGTTATCAAAACATTTTAAAAATATTATAAATCTAGTATACAACAATATTGTTCTATCTTTAGATATTGATGAAGATTATAACAACTTGTTTGTTTACATTTTGGATCAACACACATTGTGTGTATGAGCTTAGTTATGGCGCCACACTTTATATACAATATTTTTTTCGCATTAACACTCGTTTGATATAATGGGTAAAATTAAGACCTTCTCATTGTTTGATTCATGGATTGACCCCTAATTAATGTTAGTAAGAGCATCCAATCTTTTATATTTGTTGCATCGACAATTATCATGAAATTAGAAAGTTACACATAATTATAGCTTGATTCAGTGGAGGTCACATAAAAATTTGCTCCAAAATGCAATGTTATGATCCAAAAATGTTTTTGTTTAAATTCACAAAGAATATGTGTATAGATAATAAGTTTATACTGCAATTGAGACAAAGAATATATTGGCTTCTATTTGTAAATAATATCTTGATCAATTTAAGGTGCCATCTTTGATTTTCAACCAACTTCTTGCTTTTTTAAACAATTTGTTGATTTTTTAGAAGAAAGAGAATTTTGTCAATTCCATTTTTAATAGTCTTGAAGAGATTTATCAGGATAGTAACATACTGTATCGAAACGTTAAGCTGGAAAAAATGCTTGGCTTTTTTTAAAGTTTTTGGATAATTTAGAAATCTGTAACCTTTTTGGCATTAACTGAAATTACGTAGAGCATATGATTAGATTAAACCAACGTGTTGTGTTTTTAATATCCCATTTCATTTTGAAATAATTAGACAAAGTTAACTGCATTGGTAATTCTTACGACAAAGTAAAATAAAATAGTAATTAAAAATGATACAAACACTACACCAAAAATGTTCATGTAATATAATATCTTCCATCAAAATTCTACATATCATTTAGTTATCGTTTCTTTTCACCTATCAGTAATTTGCTATTGTCTTACTAATTTTTGTTCCAAAGAAATCATTCCTTACGTTACTTAAAATCATATCAAACCTATTTTCCAGATTGTGTTTAAAATACATAATGGAAGTGAACCACCTGTAGCAAAGTGAAATGGATATTTCTACTTCACTAAAAATCTCTCGCGAAAATGTGATTATTTAGATACATTTCCGCAAGTAATTGATTTGTTCTGATATATTTCCGAGACGAAGCTATATTGAAAACTCATTTCATACGTTATTCTCCGCCGAGGTTCCCTAAGGAAAGAGGTCAGAAAACCTAATAAAAATCCTTCTCTATTGCACAAACAAATGCAATTTTAAACCGAAGTAGATAGAATTTAGATCCGATTGTTGCAGACATAGGAGAATACATATTTTTATCATTATGCTTGGTAGTAAAGGCACTAGAGTTAACTGGAAAATCTTTTTTTTACAAATATCTTTCTACAATCGATTGCAAAATAACTCTAAAAAATAAACAAATCAATCTCTTCATACGTGGCAACCTTTATTGAGAAAGGAACCCGATAATGATAAAGTTCAACATTCAAGGGGAGAGTAACTATAATATTCAAGGGGAGAGTAACTTTAATATTATTGAAGCATTATCAACTGTTTTCTTCAACACTATGACAAGTTGATTCACACCCTTTCAAAGGTAATATTTTCATTTTCAAAGTAATATATTAAAAATTGAACATAACAAGTTTGTTTTTACAGGACATTTATCAAAGTCGAGGTCAAAAACCATGTATGACTTTACTCTGTGCTATTTAAATGGCTTCATATGCTTTATAAAGTCTAGGTCAATATTGAAAATTTGACGAAGCAGTGGCATCAAGTGTCTGCAAAATACGTCTACCGAATCCATCTCCAAATTGGTGACGTCATTAACATGAAACATGAGCAGAGCTTGACTTCAAAATAATCTGGTACAAACATTAAAGATACCATCTCTGGTTATTAATTATTTGCTAAAGCTAAATCCTTATATAAACGTTTGAACATGGCCAATTTAATGAAGGATCAAGTTTTGCAACTGAACTAGTCTAAAATAACATATGCTTTGATAGGGTAAATGCGGTCATGCTCCTAATATTTTACATGTACAGACAATTGAAGAGCCCGATTCCAAAAGTAAATAACACCACTTTATGTCAAAATAAGGTTATTAGTACCAACATGCAGTACAACTCGATTATTGACCATGAAAATACGTTTCTATATTTGTTGAGCTTGGATACTGTTGATGAAAGAATATAACTTTACCACATGCAATTCTCTTGCTACTGAAATAAAAGCGTTACAAGAAGAATATATAATAACATTATATAAACACGCTAGAACATAATTATGCTTTGCTGTTTGATACACACTTGATCTTATTATGTGTTTATGAAATGGCAGAAATAGGTACTTTTGTAATTAAATTTCAACATAAATTAAACGATGATATAGTTTCATTCAAAACTAGGTGACTATGTACACACTAATGGGATTAATTACATTATATCCTGATGCAATAAACTATTTGATTTTAAAAGGAAATGCCAGAGAGCACATACGAAGAAACATGATCAAAAAAGGGAAATTTACAAAATTACAACTTGGTTTGAAATGGAAAAAAGGAATAATACTTGGCTTCATAGAAAATAAAATAATTGTATTGAAAAGGAAAGCGCTTATCCTACTAGACATCAGTACTCAAGAAGCGATGAATATCTTTGTGTTTTTTAATTAGCTATTTATTTCATTAAAAATGTTGGATATATACTATTAAGCCACGAAACAAAATATGTGAAAGGTAGATTTGTGCCAGTCGTTATCTTGAAACAGGTCGTTTTATGAAAGTGTGGATTTTCCCTAGAGATAATCTGCGCCATTTAATATGGTCTCTAGTCCACAGACTCATCATATATTGTGATTTATCATAATTGCTGTAATTTCAAAATATGTTTCCCAAATGTAAAAGATCATATAGCATTACAAATTGGTTTTCTGATGTCTTAGTGTAATCCATCTTTTATGCAAGATACTTCTGTGTACCAAATTAGCATTAGTACCATTTAATTATCATAGCTTTTAGGCATAGATTGTTTTGCGTTTTATTTGGTGCTTTGTTGTTTATAAAAAATCAGCTATTTTGTAAAAGACGTAATTGTAGTCAAATCAAACAAACTGCTCTCCTAGACAACGTCTGAAGTTATTAATAATTATTGCACACTTAAGATTCAATACAGTTATATGAATTTGGAAATACACTTCAAACACATTTGTCTTATATCATAAATGCTGATGTCATGTTATATTTAAACAGGAAATACTTCAGAATATTTGACGCAGTTAGCTTTGGTTGTATTGTTTTTGGCATAAAATGCTGTTATTTTTTTCAATATATATTTTTTTATAACATTCATTTATTTATTCTTTTAATATGAAAAAAAAGCAAACTACCGTCAATTAACTAACTACCGTCTTATTGACATTAGCTAACATGATTTTACTTATTTTATACTTATTTCATAAGAATAGACACGATATAGTGCTATGAGCAGACTCATAATTCTTACACATATCAGATCATGTTACTGCGTAAAGGCAGACTTTCGACCCGTCCTATTTAACGTATATTTGATATATATCAGCTACCCCATTTGCATCAAACGCTCTTTTGTACGAAATGATCAGTTGAGAAAAGAAATGAGAGATTTCCATAATACATGTCTTTGCTGCTAGACTTTTACAAACAGACAGCGCAGAAATATCTGAATCAGGGATGAAAAACAAAGATGACGATCTCCTAAAAATAAACAACAGCCATTTAAAATCAACCTAAGTAGACAACAGCTCCAAGACACATAAGCGTGGCACTGCAGCAAACAGATATAAGAAGAGGTGGTTCTTAATGCTCCGAAATTGGTAAGTGTTTCGAAAAATGTGTTATGATATTAGCGTTTACAATAAGGGAGTTTTTTACACCTAATTTGATAAAAGTATGACTTCATTCAAATCGTATTGTTTAATTATTTTAGGAGTGTCTTTTTTTTATATACACAGTTAGGTATCCCAGTGTAGCTGGTTAACGCACCATCAAGTAAGCTGAGATTTAACTTCAATTTCGAAAGAGGTGCAGTATTGTATTTTATGTTCTGTTTGTAAAAAAGTGAATGGAATATTGTCATTAACTGGGAAAACTCCAGTAACTTTTTAAATACCCTGAAGCCAAACAACATACATAATCCACAAAGGCAAGTATCCTCTGTCTAAGGATACTCTGTATTCCCTGGTTATCTTAGTTACATTCAGTGTAAGTCAGTGAGGGACATTTTGTATATGTTGCGTTTGTTTTGCATTGCAAATTAACTGACATCTTCCTCAACAGATTATCGTCCTTGATGTTAGAGACCTCGGCCTCAAGGTTATATTGTTACATGGATATAATTAGCAAATTTGAAAGCAAAAATATTCATCCCGTTTTAAATTTCACCTTTTTTCAGGAAGGATACCTTTGTGTGTTTGTTACAGGAAGAGCAAGCTCTTTACGTACCTTTCAGTTTCAGTAATTTTAGTTACAAATAACCATGAAATCACATTGGCAATTGAATGACAATTCGCTTTTGATTCAGTTTACTTCTGTGTCAACTTAGGGATCACTTCAAACCTCAGCCGGTGTATTGAAATATTGCGTCCTTGTGACTGAGTGTCCTAGCTACTATTCAACTCTGTAGAACGTACTTGTACATGTGCAATCAATAAATCAATGATTGCAACTTATTCCGTGTAGTTCAATGAGACCCGGACTCCTGATGATGGGAGACACTCAGTCTCATTACACCGACGGTTGACAAGCGTCAGGTGTGCAAATGGGACGGTCTGAACTGAAAAGAGTGAGCCATTTACGTACCTGTTGGTTTTTTCACAAAAATTAGAGACAAATATTTCAGTGTCAGTAATTTTGGTTGTCAATAACCATGAATCCCCGTTAATAATTGAGTGACACTTTTTATTCTGTGTCAAATAAGGGAAAACTCAGCCAGTGGTTGACCACCCGAAACTATCGGCTCCAGTCGTTTGCTATTGTTCTTAACAATGGTAACGCCTTGTCAGCCTCCGGTTGAGTTTTGAAGCGGTCCCTTATTTCTGGTTGCTATTGAGGAAAATACTCAAAAAAAAAATGAAAGAAAGAAAAGAAATGATACTGTAGGTAAAACTGGGTTTTTAATTTCCTTTTCCTGAGAAAGTAATGATTTTGTTGACATTTTCCTTTTTTTGAAAAAAATGTGAACACTCTATTTGACTTTGGAATGTTTTGCACTATTAAGTAGGAGTTTTCCAAAGAAAGTAATGATTTTGTTGACATTTTACTTTTTTTTTTGAAAAGTGTGAACACTATAATGCTTCAGAGTTGACGATCAATGTGTTTTACAAAACCTATTAAAGTCTTGAAACTTACAACACGTTACATGCAACATTGATATTTTTTTAAATCGATGTTTGATAGACTGTTGCTGAACTGAATTTTTAATATAAGGTATCTTATCTTTTGTGAATATCTTAAAACTAATTTTCGTGTTTCATTAATTGAAATTGATCTGTTCTCGGTCATGTTCACCGGGTGTGCAAGTTTACAGATCAGTTTCATATTTAAAGTATTATTTTTGTAAAGCTCCCATGATCCCAGAGACTTTTGTGTTGGGCGCTGACAAGTGTGTTATTATTATTATTATTATTATTAAAAAATATCCTTCATATAGCATTAACGTCAAAGTATCAACGTCTATCGTAATTAACGCTTTAGCTTTACCGATGTAAAAGTAATCAAGGTCCCCTGGAATCAAAGTCTGCCTTCCATTGACCAAAACGAAATATAGCGTGAAACAAAAGTTGCGTGAGAGTTGTTAGCCAATACGTTACTGTACAACCCGGAGAGGAAGATCAGGAGACTTTGAGTCATATTACACCGGAGTAAAAACGTCACTTGAAGATTAAAAAATGCCGGAATGTCAGTCCAATGTAAATATAGTTAACCTTTTTTCCATCAACACTCAAAAATCAAAATTATATATATTAATGTTCATAGAGAAGATAGTGTAAACGTTAAGTGGTCCTGACGTAAAGTAACTCGTATAACCATATTAATTTACTTATACAAATAATCTACAAACCAACCATACCATACGTTTCTTGGATTTTTCTTGGAACGGGGCGATCTCAACTTATAGCAATTAGTATTATTCAGTAGAAGCAATAATTTGAGATACCTAATTTGAAGTATCGTTTCTTTGTTGAAGCCTTCTTATATTCATGTTTTTAAGTATCTTTTATTATCGCCACTTACAGAAGACATCTGTCACTACTTAAATCCAGGAAGCATATCGTTAACAGCACCCTCCCTAAGATTACCTTCTTTAGTCCTGTGCTTTGTAATTTACGTCATTTGACTTAAGAACACGATTTTATGTAAAACGATCTGAAAATCGATGCACCTTTTACCTAAAGCGTGTATTTTTAGCGATTTTTGTTTTTTTACAAAATTTCAATTTTGTATCAACTGTTAAATATTCCTTTGAGGCGGATTAAATTTATCATAAATGTGTTTAATCTCGCTAAGGTACGATTTATAATACTATAAAAGTGCAAAAACATAAATGTTTATAAATGTGAATGAGAGTGTGATAAAGTCTTTAGTAGTGTCACTCTCGATATACATTTGAAAGTTGAAAATAACTAAAATTAAGATTAATACGACTCTTACAATATTACTTATATTATTGTATTTTATTGCATATATTTGTTTGAGTTTAATAAAAGTCTCAATTCCTAGGATGCATGTAGAGTTAATAGATTATATGACATGTCGACAGCTTTGTATAGACAAAATTTGAAATATTGTTTAATTTCAAGTGTATTTCTTAAACAAAGATGAAACTTATGATATTTCATAAAGTTAGTAAAATGCGAAGCAACAAAATTATATTTTAAATTCTTGGCTCGCGTACTAAATAATATTATCCTAGTTGTTGTTGTAATTATTCTACTCCAAGACGGTAAATGAGACACACGATGGTTTTTATATCAGTGAAATTGTAAATCAATTCCCTCAAAAACGTTTTGTTGTTAAACCCCTATTTCCCCGGGTTATAATAGTTATGTATATTTATCAAGAACATATATAATTCTCACTGCTTTGACAACAGGCTTTACGTTTCTATTGTTTTTAATATTTTAATTGTGTTTTCATTAAGCTTCCATGTCTCTTTTCCTTAAGGGGAGTTGCTTAGAACAACTTATAAAATCACTATTGAATACCTTGTTTTTGAAAAATGTATTCATGAAAATCAATCACATTGTATCCAATTAACCACGTTTTCTCATAATTTTTCGGTTAAGTGAATTATAAATAATATGATGAGTTTTGCTTCGTGTGTCTATACTTCAAGATAACATTATGGAAGATCATTGAGTTTAAGATAATGCACCATTTATATTTGCAGAGTCTGCAAGATTTTTGTTGTTTTTCAGAGCTGTGTGTGGAATCTCAGGCTCTAGTGTTGATTTTGATATTATTTAGGATGGCATTTCTTGATGAAAACGATGTTAAATCAATACTAGTATGTAACATAATCTCATAAATATATTTTTGTACCTTAGCCTTTCCCAAGCCTAAGCTTTTCCCAGGATAAAAAGATGATATTATTTACTTAGCCTGTTCAAGTTTGTCGTAAGTTATCTCATTAAAGGACAAAGGATTTAGTAAACTAAATCGTAAATGACAAAAGAAGTATCGAATTAATTTTACCGCACCAAAGAGGCCTGTCAATCAAAGTATAGGATAGGCTATTGTTTTCGACTAAAGCAAACAACGTCTAGAGATTTTAGTTGTGCTTTTTATCGTGTAAGCACAAAAGGATCATTAAGGATTGCAATTTCTCAAGTGGGGATTATCTATGCTTATTGACTCCAGTAAATAGATTAAGTAATGGGTTAACAAAATATTTTACTACGGATTACAAAATGCATTGTTATACACGGACAGATCATTTGAACTAGCTAACTGTATCTATTTATTTTGCTCATTTGTATAATGTCTCAAATATTTTCATTCATTGCAAACTTTAGATTTTAAATAGTTAAACCTTTCATGTACTATCGACAAAGATTATCGTAATAAATTGAGATTCATACCTTTAATTACATAATTTACTTAAGTAAACAACTAACTCAATGATGTTGATGACATATTTTGAACAGAGGAGATTAAATACTTTGGCAAGGACAAAATATTACATCTTTTATATTAAGTAATTCATCTTTAATTTACTATAAAAAACAACTCAACATAACTTGACTATAAAACTTAACTATATTACACTGTGAGCAATATATAGCATGTCACGTTTGCTATATACACTCCTATTCATTTTTTTCTAAAATTAATAAAGCAAACTTAAACTGGCTCGGCCGCCATTACTCTGTCATTTTCCGTCATAAAATCAATAACGATAAGAATAGGAGATGCTCTCAGCTTGAAGATGAAAATCTTATGTCATTCGGAACATCTCGGCACTATCGGGTTTGACATGAAATCATGTATAATGTCGAAGATCAATATTGTTTTCAAGTCTTCCTGAAAGCAGGTGATGACTCCTATTCTCCTAAGAGCTAGTCCACTCTAATTGTAACTCTTAAGCGTCTTACCGGGAGATTGTTTCTTTTTTTCTGTTTTTTTCTTTTTGAAATCAACCCGATTAGCCAAGACACAGTCAAGCATATTATATAAAGCACAAGTGTTTTTAAAGCGCAAGATATAGTTCGTAATTTTTACCATTTTTAAAATCCAGACAGCTGAATGCATATTGACCTCGAGTTCCCAGACGGGATCGCATATTTTCATTATTTTTATTAGCAGAGGTTGACGTCCATTATCCAAAACGGGTACGCTGCTTCCACCTGTAATTAAATGTGTCTATCTGGCAAACACTTGTGTTATGATCTAAGAGGTGCACATCGGGGAGCGCAGTGAGAAATAATAAGCACTCCGTGCTATAAGTTCATGTTTCAAAATAAATACATTTTTGTACCTGCATCGTGTAAAGAATTTCTTGAATCTCATATACTACTATTTCTAGATCCCTTTTTAAGATAATCACTTACAGTTTAAGCACTGCATTAAAAAAAAATGTGACCCATCATATCGAAAGGTACCTTAACTTTAAGGTCGGCATAGTAAATTACGAGATATGGGCCATTAAAGCTGAGCATAGTCAAAAATCACGTCCAAGGTCGGAGTGCTTATTATTTCTCACTGCGCTCCCCGATGTGCACCTCTTAGATCATAACACATTTCTAATTTCATCAGAAACGTTATCTTTGAAGTGCATTCTATCATATTAATCAGGTACAAACATCAACAAATTAAAGACAAATGCTTTAAAAAACGAGATAAAAATCTTTTCTCCATTCAAGTTTTACCAGTACAGGAACTTTAAACTAAATTTTCCCAGAACTATTGTTTTCTGAATCAGCCTGATGTTTTTCAACAATTTGGATGCAATCGAACATGCAATAATCAAAAGCAAGGTGTCATTTTAAAGCTTAAAATATAATCTTTAAGGTGAGACCAAAAAAATCAATTTTCATTTTGGACCCTTAAGGTACCTTTCAATATGACGGGTCACAAATATGCCAGGTGAAGTTTGAAATGTTATTTTAGTTTGCATTACTATCAGGAATGTATTGTGACTCAAGTAAGAAGCTCCTTCAGTACAAGTATAACTTCCTAGAGACATCATTCTAAGTACTATCGCCTCCTTTGGATACTTCTTAAATTCATGTTATGAAAGTATCTTATGCTATCTTGTAAGTAGAGTGAATCAAAATACATCTGTATTCACTCGCATTCAGGAAACGCATTGCTAACAATCTCCCCAAGACTAAAGTATTTTTTCCTATACATTGTTATCTTTGTCATTGAAATGTATTATAAATATTTAACATTTAATAATGTTAACATGTCCTGTTAGTTGAAGCTTCATACTATACGGATTTTGTTTTTCAAAATGACGACCTTCAGATAGACGAATACCGACTGTTGGTTACAGTTTGCTTTTATGTTTATTCAGCATTTTAAGTGAATGTATGAATCTGTGAGGTTATATAAGAAATTGGACCTAATTTACTTAAATTTGATTCATGAAAAATGTACGTGATATTCAGTCTGCAACAATCTGCATGAATAGTATTACTTTTTGTTTAAACTCGGAGACGATGAATTTATTTGTGTAGATTCTCAGACTTCGAGCAACGTTTGTGTTGTTTTAATATTATAAAACGATGTTAAATCAATACCTATATGCACCATAATGTATTTTCTATGTTTGCTTTTCCCGAGCCGTGGTGAATATTTCGTGTAATTGTTAGTAAAAAATAATATTATTTCCCAACTATGTGTTGAATTCGTTTTATTTTTTTAAATGAAATACTCTTTCCTTCTGTGAATATAAAATTATTGTCAAACCATCTCACGTCCTTCATTAGCTTGCTATAAATATATTATTTTAAGGAGCTCCAGCATATTTATAAACACCAAGCCTCTTCTCATTAGACGAACAATGTTTGTTTTGTTAGGCTCGATATTGAAGATTGAACCAGGATTCATAGTACATATTTAGGATTTTTCTATGTTCCCTTTGAATAAAATGTAATTAGCTGATTAGGTTTGTCCTAATGTACATCTACTCGTTCAACTGTAAAATTGTTTAAACTATGATCATCTTTTTATCTATACCCTAAACTAAAAAAATACTGGGAATTTATAGTGCGCCATGCCTCCGAGATTTATAATTCTTCTCGGCCTCTGCACACTCTTCAGGTGTTCGCTTACCACCGTGACCCAAGTAAGCTCCATTCCACACAAAGCATCATTTCAGGATCTGCCAAAACTTCTAGGGGCGCTGAACCATGATCATCCCAAATACGCACCATCGCTGCCTGGATCAGCTCCCCGAGTTTCGTGCGGGCTTCCATTAGACAATTAGCAGTTAGTTCTTTGTCCAAGGGAATTTCAAACACATTCAACGTTTGGCACCAGCGGGGTTCGAACTCGAGACCTTCCACACCGCAAGTGAGCGCCTTACCGATTGAACAAACTTGACTGCATGTTATAGACAAGTGAGACAGATATGGAATGCTACATAATCTCACACAGAAAATGAAGAAGATATTGATCATAGACGTCTGTATTTTGTTTCATGCTTAGCCCGCAAGTGTCAATACATGTTGAATATCAATGGTCTTCTAGCCCCGAGCATATTTTGCCATTATACATTTCATACACTAAGCATGACACAGTGTAGCGGCAAGTTCAAGGTAGATTATCGAGTTTTTTTCTGTATCGTTATGATTTCAAGTACATTTTGAAGGTCACTTTCCTTCAGGTGTTTATTTGGCAAATGCTACCTTATATACTCTAACTTTTGATTTATTAGTCCCATTTATATTGATTGCATTATCAAAACAAAATGGTACAACATTAAAAAATAATATATTTCGGGTTTAATCTAAGTAAATTAAAACAAATAATATGATCAATTTCTTCATGTACTGGTAAGGGGGCAACAACAAAAATGGGTCAAAAACGTGATTTTTAGGTGAAATTTGATTTGACCCCACCTTTGAACCCATTACTTCTTTACTTAAGGTGGAAGGTCATATTGAATGTTTATCTGTAGTAGAGTGAGAATCATGTGATTGAATGTCTTGGTCATGCTTGATTGCGCCAAGAGAATGCTGAAAAAATTACAATGGTATTTCTCATTATTCATTTAACTGAAACTCACATGTGAGAATGCGAAAAAAGGGTACTTTTTCGTTAATGGTTGATTTTCATGCATATAAATTTCAAGACAAGGATTTTTTGCAAATATATTTTATAAATTGTATAACGCGACTCGCAAATCCCCCCAAGGAAAGAGGTCACCAAACTTAATATCACCTCTGCTTTAAGCACACAACTAACTTATTAAAGTAAAGAAAATTACTTATAAAATCTGTTCTATAAGGCAATGGAAATTCATATTCAGTCAGAAAGATATATTCCATGAAACAAACTTGCATGATCCAATTGGATTAATTCACAAGCTGTGATTTTATTTCATATTTAGCGACTTATTTGAAAAAAAAAACAGATAAAAGTAAATAAATAAATCCGTAAATAAATAAATAAATAAATAAATAAGTAAATAAAAAAATGATTAAATTAATTAATTACATTAACATTGTCTAGACACAGGCGGTTAATTTTCATTTGGCTTCTTGTAAAACTAGCGCTTTATGTTTTCGATGATTTGATGAGTGACCTTTAACAGAAATGTAATGCTTTATAAAAGCATTGGCAAAACGTTGTATTCTTATAATCGTTAAATCACAGCAACTTGACTAGTTTGAGTTAATTTATTCCACTAGTACTTCTAAAAATGTCCAATAACGTTCGCATTTGGTTATCAGAAGTACAGGACTGTTAGATAAATCATTACAGTTTTACACTTAAATCATTTTCACCATTTGCATTAAGAGCGAATAAGCATCTAAAGATATGGTATTCGTGACGGGCTAATGCACTTCACTATGATGTAAACCTTGGTTACTCTGAACAAATATAAAATTACATTATATTAGCTTCCTAATCTAGCTTCAACAGCCAGCTGTTTGAATATCATAATAATAATAAAAACATTCCAATTTTATTCATCCTCGATGTATCCCAATCAATATAAAAACAAATACAGGATTATAAATTCATGTTACACATAATATTATGTATGTTTTAGGTTTCATGACGTAGATAGCAAACGAAAAAGACGATAATCTTGCGGGGGTTGGTGTTAACAATACATTTCCCGAATTTGAGCATACAAAGATGTCGTCTGGTTAAATCTACGTAAATAATAGTATTAGATAAAAGGAGATGTATTGAAACGCGCATGATCCGATTGGTTCAACTTATTCATTCAATCCGTGTACGATCTTAATGCTTTTTTTTCCATGCACAGTTTGTAATGATTTCCTTGGTATGAGAAATAGGTAACTTAAAAAAAAACACCGTCAACCAGTTGAACAATTTGTTTCACATTTAAGCATTTGTACATTCATGAGGAAATTTGTCATTTTCTAGGCACTCTATCACAACTTTGAGTGCAAAGTCCTGTCAAATTCAGGGGGTCAGTCAAAACGTGACGAAGTGATGCAACGGCAACATGAAACGCAGTTTGCTCTAAAACAAATACTTCTTGTAAGATAGTTATTCCTTTACTTATGTTTACTACTACTGGATGACTGAAAACATTCACTTATACTATTTCAACTTGCTCAACATTTTGAATCAGCTCATCTTTATAGAGTTTCACGTATATTTTGCAACGCAATTTGGTAATAGCAGGTAATAAAAATGATGCAACCCTTTACGATATATTAACGATAAGTAAGTTTATCCAATTTACAATGTAAACTTTCAGCGCAGAGTAATAGAAGTTGATGTGAAAAGTTCAAAATTTAACATGGCAGAGTAGGTCTCTATTTTTTTCTGTAAACAAATTAATATGATTATATGAGGTATTCTACGTCAAACCCACGTAACACTTTCACACTTTTTACTCCGATAGGAAATTCAAATACAAAAAATTTTGATAGTCGGAAATATTGCAAGAAAATAATGTACGTTAAACAATTTAACATCATGTGACATCAAAAGAGGACAATTGCCTAACCCTACTTGGTTCTAATTTCGTTTTCTCCCTTTTATTTCTTGTTAACGGTAATCAAATATCAATTCACATCTTGTAATGTCATTTTAAACTATTGATCATCTATAATAAGAAAACAATATTCAATTATATGTGGAATTCTTTGCTGAAGCCCGTAGCCAGGGAAGGGGAGGGGGGGGGGGGGTGCGGTGGCAGCATCGCACCCAACCCACGCCCCCTCCCCACCCCACTCCCAAATTTGACAATGCACAAAAATGGTCCACAAAAATTCCCTAAATGACCACCAAAAGAACATCTAAAGCACCAAAACAAGTAAATATAGGTCGGTTTTTTTTTAAATACTACACAAAATGCTAGGAAAACTGCTAAAAAATGTTAAGGGTCGACTAAAATGAAAATGTTTCCTCCAAAAGGTCCGTTTTTGAAAATCCGCACCCCCCCCCCCTTGCTACGGGCCTGATATTGATGCCACGAAGGAGAAACATGTAGGTTTCGACAAGTGCAGTCTTTCTATGTGCCAAATTATATTTGACAGAATTTTTAGCTTTCTTAATTATTTTCATCCTAAAGTACGCGCAATAATTTAATAATACTTAATAAACGCTTGAAAAGCGTATGATGTAACATAATCTTGTTTTATTTTAAACCTCGGAACAATTTGGAAAGTAACTCCGTCGACAGGAGTAAAAAATTCTTGAATCCATATTTCCCCTCTAGTCTTTACTAAATATCAGCTGTCTGAAATCATGGGCCATGATACATCTTTGAAGCAACACGGTCCAATACAATTTTAACTTTAGAACAATGTGTCTCTTAATTTGCAATACCAAGTAAACGCAAGGCAGCAACAGATACATGTCTAAGAAATACAACTCGACCGCACTTGTCTCCTTAGACACAAGACGTACTTTCGTTTGTTGTG
>JXSR01S002699.1:0-13504 GCA_000969725.1 Ophiothrix spiculata | reverse complement strand
CAATACCAAGTAAACGCAAGGCAGCAACAGATACATGTCTAAGAAATACAACTCGACCGCACTTGTCTCCTTAGACACAAGACGTACTTTCGTTTGTTGTGATTGCATTAAAGGTAATGGGGGAAAACCCGTGACGGAGGTATGCCATGTTGATGTATTAATATAACCGTCATCACTTAAGGGCACAGTTAACCCCTCATTTTCTGAATATTTTTACGTTTTGTAACTCAGCAACCGATAAGTAAATCCATATAAAAGTATACATTTCTAGATGTGGATTTTGGACCAAGGTCCAAAAAACCCATGTTCTTGGACCATTAATTTGTAAACAACCTAACTAAATTTTGAAAAAATAAAAGTTGGACCTCGAATGCTTTTTAGAATCTAGAAACACATGTCTAGGAATGCATTTCTCAAATTTTTGATTTTTGACTTACTTTTTGAAATATTGCCAAAAATAGGCCTAAAATAGGCCCAAAATGACAAAAAAAAAATCATTTTTGGGTTTTTTGGACCTTGGTCCAAAATCATACATTTTGGTCCAAAACTGACCTAACCATCACCTTCTACGTGAAAATCCACATCTAGAAATGTATACTTTTATATGGATTTACTTATCGATTGCTGAGTTAAAAAGCATAACATATTTCAGAAAATGAGGAGTTAACTTTGCCCTAAATCTCACAAAGATGATATTGGTTTTAGATATCTGTACGAAAAATAAGTGGATTGCTCGTACACACCCCCTCCCCCACCCACACACACACATAAATGAAACAAATATTATTGTAGAGGTTTTTTTATCACAAACGTTTATCATTTAGTGTAGTATGTAACTTGAAAATCTCATGAAAAATAGAAATAATAGAATATTCAGTAAGTCATTGATTTTATGAATATATTTTCAAGACAAGGGTGTTTGCATTTTATTGTATACATTTCTCCAAGCAGATTTCCGAAGGAAAGGAAAGACTCCAAAAAACATATTGCAAAATATGCATTTAAAGAGAAAACCTATAATATGGAATGGAAGACAATTTACCCTTCAGGTATATTATTTAAGGCTATGAGAATTCATATTAACACTTAACTGCATAAGGTACCCCGCACTTCCATTGGTGCATAGGGAGGGGGTTCCATGGTACCCCCTTATAAAAACCGCTTTCCCGCCAAAATTGTTAAAAATCGTTACACCATATATAGGTACACTAATCACAACAATATTTCAGGAACAAATATACGTTTAACAATGGCGGGCAAATAACCGATTTTCATTTCGCGACATCTCAATTTTTTCGCAAACATTTTAAAAATCCACTTCCCGAAGGAATCATTGTTGAAATAAAATTTGGAACATTATATGTGTGGAATGAAGTGTTAGATGGAAGTAATGCCAATGATGATTACAACTCATTTGTTGATCAATTTAGCAAATTGTATGATGAATGCATACCGATGCAAAAAGTAAGAATAAAGAGAAAAAAGGTTCCCCAATCACCCTGGCTAACTAATGGCATACTAAAAAGCATCAATGTCAAAAATAAGTTGTATAAACAGTACCTGTCAAAGCCAACTGAGGAAAACTCAATACAATTCAAATCGTACAGAAACAAATTAAATAATTTGATACGAAAATGTAAGCGCAAGTACTATTATGACAAGTTTCAGAATTCAAAAAATAATATAAAGAATACCTGGAAATCAATAAACGAAATAATAGGCAGAAACAAGTCCGGAAAACTCCAAAAATCCTTTAAGACCGATGAAAACGTGACAATCACTGATCCTATGAAAATTTCTAATTTATTTAATAACTTTTTTGTAGACATTGGCCCTAAGCTTGCTTCCAGCATCCAGCATTCTGGCAAAGAATTTTCGACATATCTAAACAATCCTTCTCAAAAAAGCTGTTTTTTCAAGCCAATTGTAGAAGAAGAAATAATTATAATAATAACCAAATTTAACCAAAATAAAAGTGCAGGGCATGATGGTATAGGGAACTATATTGTGAAAAAAGTCTCAAAAGAAATTTCTAAGCCATTAGCAGATATATTCAATCTGTCACTATTCTCTGGTTGCGTACCTGACCAATAAAAAATTGCAAAAGTAATTCCTATATATAAAAAAGAAAATACAGAATTATTCTCTAATTATCGCCCTGTATCTGTATTACCTTGCTTTTCTAAAATTTTAGAACGCTTGGTTTTCAACAGATGCATGACATCACTACGGTTTTAGGGGCATCACACTTGATTGGTTCAAAATCTCAAATGTAGAAAATAATATGTTCGCTACCAAATGAAAGATTCTGAGTACAAAAATATCAAATGTGGTGTTCCTCAGGGGTCAATTCTTGGCCCCCTATTATTCATACTGTATATTAACGATATTGTGAATTCAACACATTTGCTTCAACATATTCTGTTTGCAGATGATACAACGCTCCTTTTTTCTCATCCTGATTTGGAATCACAAATTCAGAAAATTAATGATGAACTCAATGAAATTTGCAATTGGTTCAAAGCAAATAAGTTATCTGTAAACGCAAGTAAAACAAATTATATGGTGTTTGGAACACCCCATAATACGAATAAATTTGTTGGTACAAATAGCACTAACACTGAAAATGTCCATCAATTTAATAGTGTTGATTCCCAAAAAAGAGCTCTTAATGTCATACTTGACGATAAAGAACTAAACAGAGTATGTTTTACTAAATTTCTTGGAGTCACAATAGATGAAAACTTAACATGGAAAAATCATATTGATGCTATTACAAAGACCATTTCAAGAAATATTGGTATGATGACCAAACTCAAACATTACCTACCGATAAATATATTATATACACTATATTGTTCATTAATATTACCCTATATCAACTACGGAATTTTAATTTGGGGTAGTGCAAATAAAAAATACTTGGATAAAATACTGAAATTACAAAAGTGGGCTATGAGGACTGTATCAAATAGCCACTACAGAAGCCACACTGCCCCTCTGTTTTCAAACTATGAGATTCTCAATGTATTTGACACCTATCGACTAAATCTTGCCACTTTTATGTATAAGCATCATACAGATGAACTACCGACTTTATTTAAGCCATATTTCATTAAGCATGCAGAAAACCACAAATATGCAACAAGAAATGCCCAGGATTACGTTATAAACAAAACAAAGAAGGCATTTTCAAACCAAGCTATTAGAAATTGCGGCCCTTCGCTTTGGAACTCACTCGAAAAGACAATTAAGCAATCAAAGAATACTAACATTTTTAAAAACAAATTAAAATCCAACTTTCTTTCGAGTTATTGTTAAATATTTTGGACATTTTTGTAATAAGATCATTTATTCGTTGAAATCACTTTTATATTATAACCTATGTTTTTGGGCATTGTCTTGTGTTAATTTCGTTTTCTTTTATGTGTAACTTTGTTATATTGGGCATAATCAATTCAGGACTCCTTGGCCTTCCGATTATGTCCTCAATATCAGTGTGTTTTATCTTATGTGTTTAATATGTATATTATTTGTTTGATATTGGAATAAATTTGAATCTGAATCTGAATCTGAAATCTCCAGATGATTTTACGGGCAAATCAATTTTTTCGCACCCCATATGCTAATTTTTGCTAATTAGCCAAAAACGAAACCAAAAGAAGCGCAACTGCTATTAAGGCAATTACAAAATTAAGAGCCCGAAAAATTGCGGCGTTAAAATGCGAGAACCGAAAAAAAAAATGTTCGGTACCATGGTACCCCCTTATGCAGTTATGTTTTAAATCGTCTAAAATAAATCCAATGAAAATGATTTTTCCAAACTGAATCATGTGAATTACTTACTCTTCAAAGTGAAGAAAAAAAATTATATAAATATTGATAAAGTATTTGGGAATTTCATTTACAAAATGAATGTCACCTTATCACCAAACAGAGTAGTCATATTGATCCTCTGATAATTGTAACATTACTAAAATACTATATAGTGACATAAGACATAGATTTTTGGCAAACCTTTGTTTTCTATTTATGATGTAATTGCAGAAAATATGACTTGTTTAAGATCCTTTATAACATCTAAATTTAAAAGCATAATCCAATACTAATTCTTACTTGACGTTATCATCAATAAATAGCTAAGAGATAAATCATTATGAGAGCGTGTTGATAAATCAGTTTCAATATATGCTTTATGAGCGAGGAAGCACCTAAAGATATGTTATTCGTGACGGGATGATACTGTCATTCGCTATATAAATCAAACAGTTCTAAGAATGAATTTATGATATATATAACAAATTAACGCCGTAAGATAGATTCAACAGTCTTCCGAATGCCAAATGCTTATGCAATTTTTAAAAATCTACGGCGTATCAAAATCAATATAAATCAGAATCGTTACATCATATACATGGAGTTTTAAATCAAATAACCAATAAATATGATATTTATTAAAATTACGTAGATATCAAAGCATAAGAAACAAAGTCAATAGATTTAGGTGGGTTGTTTTTAACAATACGTTTCCGGGATTTCAGATGAGACAGGTACTCTACCTAAATGATAGTATCATATACATGTACTTAAATAACATGAATTCAAGAAGGCTCCAGTAAAAGTCCTACTACTTCATTTGTGGTATCAAGGAAGTTACCCTCAGACTGAAGGAGCAACATATACGAGTCACAATACGTCCTTGACCGACAGTAACGTATAAACTATCATAACTTTCAAACTTGCTCGATATCTATAAATCAGTACACATAATGTACCTAAAGTCAAGAAACGCGATCTGGTAATAGTATGTATAATAAATGAAGCATCTTTTTAAGATTTGTCGTTACAAAATTGCACTAAATATACCAAGTGTCCCAAAATGAATACATGTAGAAATATGGTCGAATGCTAAAACTATAGAAGTTAGAGAAACACAACTTTGCTCAAATTGTATTACAACCTTTTTCTACATACTCGTACAAATTTTTGATATCAGAGCGTTGTTAGTTTTTCAGTTATCAATAAAGGTAGACACCTATGTCGGAAACGCATTTGTTCAAAAGTCAACAAAATAATAAGCATACACGTTTCTAAATTTGGGTCTGTCAATATCAAGTTCACATGGGGTTGAACGAGTGTTAAAATTATATCAAACGAACATGCTTCCGATTTTGTTTAATTTTGAGGGGAAAAAAAAGTTTCTGACATAGGTATCTATCTTTGTTGATAACTAAAAAATTGATAATGCTGTGATTTTTAAATTTTGCAATCATCTAGCGGAGGTATGCTAAGATTGAATTATCCAAGTGCTAGACTTTTTGCAAACAATCATTTTTCTACATGTAACCATATTTTGGGACACCTGGTACAATGCAAACTTTAAGTACAATGCAATAGAACGTGTTCAAGAAAAAACCCACGACATTATGTTTTATTAGTACTTGTTTATTAAACCATGTTAATATTTTATACAAGGAACTTGATGAAAAAAAATCCTTAACACTTCTACTGTCCACTCTATTTAAAAAGCCGAATACATTCTTGATTTCCCAAATTTTCAAGAAAAGAGATTACATAATAACACATTTTGCCTTCTCTTGTTTTTATTTTGATCTTCAATTTTCAAAACATTTTTGACCAAGGCATACGCACACGCTTTTTTACAGCCTCAATTTTTTTTTTAATTAATCTTCATGTTATGAATGTAAAAATAAAATTGATTGAACTCATGAAAACAATTGAACAGACATGTTAAATTCCATACATATACTGTTGAATAGACTTGTTTAAAGTTCCATATAGCGTAGAGATCACTGTACTTTATTTACTGCAAAACTAGGTTGAAAAGTATAATGTATATTTATTTATTTCTTCATTACATATGCAGATATGTATTCATTTATTTCGGTTGTTTTTTCGAACCTTTTATTATGATTTATTTGCCGTGGCAATTAATACAACCTCAATCATCAATATTTAATGCGATAAAGGAATACAGGCGAAATCACTTTCACGTTTGATTGGCATTTTATCTATAAGAGAATCAAAATGTTGCCAGTTTTATCTTTCTAAGGTACTTTTGAGAAAAGTTCATGTCAGATTGGATAGATATTGATAGATATTGAAGTCTCTTTTCACAAAATCGTGATTTCGGTCAAATGCCACGTGATAAGCCCTGGCATGTCTATATATAAAGGACCCATCAATACCCCGTACTATATTTCACACACTTTAATATTGATACACGAGCTGAAGAAGATTAATGTAGGTGCATTCCGACCAGTTTTCTGTTTAGTCAATGAATCATCTGAGTTAGCTGTACATCAGATGCCATTATAGTTAAAACGTCTCCATATGAGGATCTCAAGTAACACATACGCAATAAAATGGTATGAATGCAAATTTAGTTGGCAGTAATAAAATGAACTAAAGTCCTCGGAATGAGCAACTTCTAAAATTCCCTGTACACATTTACGTCAGTACGTATTTTGATGACCATGTTGTTATGTGGACATTGAAAAACATCTACCTTAAGAACAAGAAAAAAATAATTAAGTATATAATTTTGTTTGTAAATTCATCATTTGTTATAACACTAACTTCCAAACGCTTAAAACTATCCGAATACGTCATACAAATATTTCCCAGTTTCCCCTAAGATTTGAACCACCGACCTGTCGCATCTCAATTAATGTCCACCAATGGCAAGCCACCGAGTATGGCCTGTCATGGCAGCCATTTCGTGCCCATATATATCCCCGTCTAAGACGTATTTGGACGAACATCTTGATTTTTTCCTTGTTTGATTCTGTTGACCTGGGGCGGGTTAGGGTTAGTTTCACTATGCACATCATTTAGATATTTTAAATCATCATCATCATCATCATCATTAAGCGTCATACAATTATCGGTATTTTAAACGCTGGGAAGGTAAGAAACACGCTCTGAACTAGAAACTTTGAAATTTCAGAATTCAGATGGACCTTACCATATATTTGCAATGAAAAGAGCACATTTGTTTACACATGCTACCCACCCAATGAATTGAATTATTCTTCAAAGAAGCATAACATTATGGGGGGGGGGGGAATGAAAACAGAAACACTCTTGACAATTTTCCAGAAAAAATGAATTCCTACCTTAAATTAATTACATTGAGTCGAATAATCAATCCTTTTGCAGTGAAAATAATAATTGTGTTTGTATTATTCATCTAATCTCACTAAGCACATTATGGTCTTATGAGGCGTTGAGCCTAATCGAAATCAAACAACACGCCATAGGCACGTTCATTCAAGTCAGAAGTAATAATTTACACCTATGCTATTATCTTAGAGACAAGATGATGAAGGGGGGATGATACGCTGGCAGATTATAGCACTACATGCTACGTCATTCAAGAACGCGGTGATGGTGTACACTTTTCACAAATACAGGCTTGAATATTGACTCTTGTATCAGCTTGTTCAGATTGAAACATTTTTCTTTGAACACTCTTATTTGGCCAAGTTAACCCTCGTCCACCTACCCCATCCTAATAGATTGTCGCCGATTGCCCCAAAACAAAGTAACCACGGGTATCTAAGCCCTCAAAGTCCGTGGGTAGGGGCTGTATATAACCACCCCTTCATAGAAAAGTCAGCATTTTGAAAAATGTCTTCATGATAATTATGAAGCACAAACTTACAGGACATGTTAGAATTACCATTTCCTTTATTTGTTATCAAGATAGTTGATGAAAATCCGACATTTAGAACTCATTTTTTCAGGTTTTTTTGCTAATTTTCACCCAAAATAAGATTTCAGCCAAATTTTCCGACCTGAAGTAGGGGAGGATGGGGCAAGTTAGCCCTCGGGGTGGGTTGGCCCACCTTGTGGTGTTTCTGCTCACGTGACCTCTGGATAAATTTTAAAAAGTGCGTTTCAAGCTTGAGTATCACGCATTAATCCATTTGTTTACACAGAAGCTATAATTTTGTTTGTATAGTTTAATCTCAACATGCTAAGTATTGCATTGTTTTACTTAATCTTATGAGACGTTTAGCTCAGCTAAATCAAACAACTTGCCGTAAGCTCGTTATTTCATTTCAGAAGTAATAATTAACACCTATGCTATTATTCTGGAGACAACATGATGAATAGGAAAGGAAATGTCATACATTGACATACACAAGTAGGAGTGTCGGCTTACGTTTAACGAATAATACATTTGCTTTGAACACCTTTAATTGGTTGTACACTATAGAGGCCTTGCATGCTTTTATCGATTGGTACCAAACAAAGGATTTGAACTGATGACCTTTCCCGTAAACATGGCGAACCGCAGTCCATTCAACAAGATATTTCAATTAACCTATACTGATAATGGTGTACTTTTATGGATTGAGCAATCTGATGTGGGTGGTAATGGTAACACTTCTATTGAATGCATTTGAGCAATCCGCCATATTTACGGTATTCTACGTCACATGCAGGGCCTCTATATTGATACTTGATCACAGAGGGCAAAAGTGAGGTCAAATTTTCAACAAGGTCCGATTTGCGTGAATGACATCTCAAATTGTTTGTCTTGACCTGCAGATTCAAAAAAAAAAATCTTTAAGAATGATTGGATTACTAATTTTTAAATAGTTACAATTATTTGTTTAGTGGCCATAATTTTAGTGGAAGAAGTTGTCAAGCACAAAATAGTGATTATTGATTGCAGAAAATGAACATAAGTTTGATATAGAAGATACTGCTTTTCTATACATACATACGGTAATTGACTTTCTGCACATTGCGGCAAGGATATTCAATATTTAAAGATACTACCCTGGTTTTAAGTATACATACTGTATTCCAACTTTGTACCGTAGAGTTCCATTACACCTCTATTTGACAAAAACGACACTGTAAGAAATTGATTGCAATACACCTTATGGACGCTAAATCATTCAATACAGCAGGATAGGCAGGGAATATGTGTCTACCAGACGAGCAAAAGTGACTAACAACGTGTCAGTAAAACAGAGATTGTATTAATCAATGATACTAAATTAGTTTTCCTCACCGTAGACACATTTTGAAAAAGACGTTTGAATTTAAAAAAAATTCAAAGTAAAAATACAATTGTCTGGTTCTATTAAAACATTCTTGATATGCAATTTTTTCAGCTGAAATAAAACAAAAGAAGAAACAAAAGCCTTGATACATATAGTTTCAAGGAGACTCCTCTTCTTCAGAACGTCTGAAAATAGTTTTTTACACTGTCAGCATATGAACACATCATGCAGGCGTAATTTGTTGTGACACGATTTTACATATATTGAAATGATGAAGACGTCGTCTCTCGGGAGTAATTAGAATCAGTATACAGACCAAGAAAGATTTAATATATTTTGTTTTCAGTTCATTCGTTATATCAAATTATTTCTGTTTTGAAGTATAATTATCATATTTTCTTTAATAGTAGTATAGTTTCTTCTATGTCAATTATACAGATGGTTGTCAGACGTCTCTTATAAAATATATATAAAACAACCTTACTTGGGATATAATCTGTTATGACACGAGTAGTCTTCAATACATGTATTATATAGAGGTAACTTATACTTACAGGTTATATTAGAAATACACCGTAAGATTATCTTTATAAACATACAACAAGCATGTGACAAATTGGGTAGATAACATGATTGACGAATTTATTGATCTATTCGATCTTGTTGTAGCGGATAGTTTTATCGAGGATGATAATACCATTTGTACGGGCATTTTACGTATTTGTCTAATTTTTCATAAGTCCCAGAAATTGTACGTCTTTGTCAAAGGCCTTCGGAATATATCCACTGACCAACGAGCGATTGAGCGAGTTATAGCAAGCGCCAAAGGAGAAAGGGCTCGTCAGTAACTGATTTTGCACTGCTGAGTAGATTGATTGATTGATTGTCGGTAGTGTGTAGGTAAGTTTCGACTGAGTGGTGTGATCTTATAACACTTGTCTAGTTTGGACTGTGGCACAGGCTACAGATTTATGTATAATAGTTTATTAATTATCCGCAAGTTATGCTCGATTATGACAAACATCGCATTATGGCGACATACCACAAAATAGCTTCCCATTGACTTATTGTACAAAATGGGTTCCGTAAAAACACCCGAAAACTCAATAATAAAGCAACTGGTTGCTTCAACACTGCCTTTTTTCAGATGATTATGATCTCTTCTAACACAAAATGATGATAAAAGAACACCATCAAGGCAAAAATGTCAAGATACTGGACGCTTAAGTAATAACGCCCCCTATCACTGGAAGCCGAATTTGGTATTACCAGAATCGAGCGTAAATTAAGGAAAACCCTTTAAATTTTACCAAAGTAATCTGGAGATCAAAAATGACATCAGAGCATCTTTAAATAAACCTAACTTTATAATTAGAAAAAATATTGACCAAACATATTGCCCTTCCATACGGTTTGAAGTCCTCATTTTAGAAGGGCAATCAATTTTGCCGATTTTAGAAATGCAGGATTGCGAAAATGCCGGATTGCGAATGCTAGTTATTTAGTGTAGTGCGCCCTTATAGGTTGTGTGAAATGTTAAAGACATATAAAAGAATTGAAACTTTGGCTTGATGACGGAGCTGGTCACTGTTGCCAAAATAGCAGGTCCTTTAATTTGTCACTTTAGCTTTTCGCAGGGCCGTGAAACTCGTATTCCCAGCCAATGGAAGAAAGTTGTACCAGCCCCAGACACTTTATCCCCATATACTTCATAGCTCATTTTATTTCTATTTCTTATTAGTCGCTGGTTACATTACACGTTACGTAAATTGGGGCCATGAGCTCCGGTGTCATCTCTGTTAGGGTCTGATTATAGTTCTTTATGAGCTACCAAATATTTTGTGTAACCAGTCTTTGTTATCTTATAATCTAGTAATATAATTCCAATGCATTTTCTAATTAATAACGGATAATTGGTGTTGTAAATCACTTAACATTTTCACCAAATACTCCTCTTAGTCCATGCATTTTGTAAAATATTTTGTTAACCAATTACTTTTTTATTCAATATGTAACTACTAAGACGCCTAGAGATTTTTTCTTTCGTCGAACACAATAGCCTATACTATACTTTGATTGACAGGCCTCTTCTCTTGTCATTTACGATTTAGTTTACGAAATCCTTTGTCCTTTAATGAGATAACTTACGACAAACTTGAACAGGCATAGTGTAATAGACATGATAGAGACGTAATAATGTATTATTGGTTCATTTATGTATAAATACAGTAATAATCTCTTACCTTTAACTTTTAACCTAATGTTTATAACCAATGCAGATACTCATAACTATAATACTAGATTTGCCAGTAACTTTAAATACCCTAATAATAAACTTGAATTTGGTAAGAACTCAATTTCTTATCATGGAGTGGAAGTATGGAATCATATTTCTGATAGAATTAAACATTCTGATAATGTTAAATGTTTCAAAAGTAATTACAAGAAATATCTTGTTTCTCAATACTAAAATCATTTATTTGCATTTGATTAAATTGTTTATGTAAATTTTAAGATTTTAACAACTTTCAAAGGAGTCTCGAACTAGACAGGCCTTCGGCTTATTTTCCAGTACTCCTCCACATTATTGTTTAAATGATATGTGTATTTTCTTGATGTATACTGTCTTATTGCAATTGTGGAAAGAAAAATATTATGTTATGTTAAAAATTATGTTATGTATACTCGCCAATCATATACGAGAGGAAATGTCGTAAACAAGTTTAATTGACAGATATCACATTAGAACGAAACAAAAGAAATTAATAAATAAATAGGTCTCATAAAAAGGGTAGATTTAATACAATAATCAGCTGCTTATTGTAGCAAAAAACCGCACCGGAGTCGGCGCACTTTTCACTTCCCATTCTCTATTTCCCAGCTATTGTCAACATCATATTGTTCAATTATTGGTTCAATCAATGCATGCATTGAAAGATGAACTGGGAAAGTGAACATAAAATTGTCTAGTTATGATATGTAGGCATAAAACAGAAGAAGAAAATGAAAAAGAAAATCAACGTTACACTTAATTATAAAAGTTGTGTTTTTTAATAATACATTAACAATTTGTACACAGTCATATACAAACGAATTGCTTCGACATAAAACTAACATTTCAATGATGAAGTTGCATTTTCTCGGGTGTAATAAGAATACGTTTACGGACTAAAGATATATTTGGCTCATTCCAGTGAAAACAAAACCGTTTTTGATTTAGAGCAAAATATAAGCTTTTTTTTTCGACCATATGAGCAGTTTTTAAGTCATACGTTTGTTACTCGGTACGCGAACAGTATTTATTAATCAGAAATTTTGAATTTTTTCTACCCGTGCATGAATGAGCACATGTTTTCATTCAAAAATGTCGCAAACGTTACCAAAAAGTTACACCAAAATGTCACAAATGTTACCAGACGTTACTAAACAAAACATCGCATTAAAAGAAATCCTGACGATAGAATTTCCTACCACTTTTATGAACTATTTGTAAATATGTTACCAATCATCTGTGAAAAGCGCAATAAAAAATTCGCTAACATGTCAGAGAACTTTTACTTTGAAGTCATTTGGAGCAATAAACCATTTCCGTGCGAGGTCACAAACGTTATCGAACGTTACATGAACTTCATTCAGTATTTTGGCAATTATTTTAATCTTTAAACACCTGTATGTCTTGATCCCACCAGTGAGCACCATTATCAACAACAAACTCGTTGATATAATGTTTATGCTAGGTTCTGTGGCCATTTGAAAATGAAATTCTCAAATTTTTCGGTCACAAACGTTACTTTGGAATCACCGTTTAATATTTACCTTAATCATATCACAGAATACCCTTTTCAATGTGTACATGTACTTTTCTTTGGTAGCATATTGTGTCCTTTTGTAGTATCCATCACTCAGACGGTGGATAAGAGGTCTTTAACATTGGACATATGGCCAATGTAACGTAACAATATAATTTGCTTACAAATGCGCATAATTTGTTATGACACGAGTATAGAATGGTACGATATGAAATTCCTGCAGTCTATTATTGAAGATACCTCGTGAGGTCATCTTTGTAAAAAATGTAGCAGCATCTGTTGTGATGTGACAAAATAACATACATTCAGAGTTCATTAGCATGGTCGGCCTTTTTTGTAGTACGAACTCATGCATTCAATGAGCTGTTTTGTCTTTTATAACAGACAGACAATGATATCATGCTATGTTAAAAGTCATAAACCTGGGCTTAAAATGTTGCGTAGAGTGTTACATTCCTGTTTGAATTATGAGACTATGGTCACAATACTTCGTAGGAACAGTCCGTCTAGAAGGACCACGGGCTGTGAGCGACGCCCTCGTGATCCCACTTCTACTAGCTAGACGGACTAAACACTGTCCGTAACTTTTCGTACGAAGTATTGTGACCATAGTCTTAAGTCTTACTCTTCGTATAAAAGCAGATATTTTAA
>JXSR01S002698.1:43485-55602 GCA_000969725.1 Ophiothrix spiculata | reverse complement strand
CTAGGATCAGTCTGGAATTTGTCAAAACAAAACATCACAGTTTTTTTTTCTTTCTTCTTTCTTTCGTTTTTTTTTTTAATCAGTTGGCCTATTTATAGGCCTATATTACTGCTAAATCAATCTGTAGTGAGACCTGCATTCTCGGCCAGCATAGTTTTTTTTCAAATACCTTGTTTTTATAATGAGTATGAGCACCGATTGCCATCCGGAGCGGTCTATCGGATAGTATGTGGTCCGCCGCAGCAAACGGATGCACTTATCGGCACGTATGTTGCCATATTGAACTACTATAGACTCCCCAAAAAGTTTCGCCTCACCTCGGAAAATGGCTCGTACCCAAAATTATATGGAACTCGTAAACGTAATTTGAAGATTATGTGTACAAGCGCTGGAATTTCAGCTTTCGTTTGACACCCTATTTCTGACAATTGACTTGAAAAAGAATGAAGTTATGAACTCGGATAGGGTATTCATTCAAACAGATATGTTTCGGAACCTGCGGAACTCGGGTGGTTACCCGGAAACAATTATCAGTTACCCCCTCACCCCCGGTGATATACAGCGAGCTTGTTATCAACGGTTTTCAACGGGGAAATGCCGATGACGCCTCGTATTGAAAACATTGTTATGTTTTAAACCTTTTTTGTTCCGCTAATTTATGTAGAACTTCGAGTGCATTTTGCAAAATTTCATATTGCAATGTACTAGTAACTAGAAAGGCGCAGACCATTAACGAATTTACAGTCATCTCATAGTATTATTATTTCTGTAAACATACATTATATTGAAAACAATGGGAGCGTGGCCGAGCGGTTAGAGCACGGGTCTCCGACGTAATACAGAGATTGTGGGTTCGAGACCCGGGCCGGGCGGTTTTCGTCTCCTTGAGCAAGAAACTTTACTTGCTCCGTGGTCGGACAGTCACGTAAAGCCGTGGGTCCCCTGTACGAATAGACTCCTTCATGGGGTATGCATGTTATGCAAGTACTTGTATCATTGATTGATTGAATACCCAAGTCCACAAGAACTAAAGTCTGTGCCAGAATTCCTCGGACACAATCAGTCACGTGACCACCAATTGCAGGGTACGATCGCGTTTGTAAACAATTGGCCCTGTACTCTGGATGCTTATTTACATCGTCTGAAGAATTGTGACGCCGACTTTATTGCATGTTTGAGAAAGTCGTAATAAACTTCATGTTTGGCTCACGGGTTAAGTAAATAAGTAAATGGGCATGTAAAATGTTTTTTCAACATTGTGCGATCATTTCGTTGCTGGAAATAATATGAAATGAACTTGAACTTACTTCGCAGGATGTCTTTTTATCGCTAGATTTGTTTTAATTAACATTGTTTATGAATGTATTTGTCATTGTGTCATTATTTCGTTGTATATAGAAATAACATGAAATGTACTTGAACTTGCTTCGCAGGATGTCTTTTTCATCGTTACATTTGTTAACTTAAGAAAGGCTGTGCTTTGTTTAACAAATTTTAGGTCATTAATCAGGCATAAATGTAGATTAGGAACTTACCGGCAAATGGTATCCTACTCGTAGACAGTTTGTTTTGAATAGACTATTTCACTACTTATGTTTGAATTAATTTAAATTGCAAGATATCAGAATATTTGGTAATTGGCATCTTTATTGACATCGGGGAAAGATTTGATTCTATTCATTCATTCATATTTATTATTTCCATATCAAAAAACAACAAAATATATAATTAAAAACGGGTGTGATCGAAAGGCCATGAGAGGCCAGAGGTAATCACAACCCCAATGAAATACAAGACAAAGGTGTTTCAAGCAAATTACATAACATTTGTCAAAATAAATATAGCAACTTCAGCAACAACAACAAATCATAAAAAAAACCACACAGATAAACATAGAAAGGTTGCTTCAAACAGAACAAAATCAGTAATTTGAAATAAGGTGACACTTAAATTGGTTGCGGGAATGTTTGATTGATTTAGACATTAAAGGCCCGTATTCCAGAAAGATGTTTAGCTAAACCATTGTTTAACTGAGCATCAACCGTCCAGGAGTGATACGCATCATTGCAGCTTTCAAGCAGAACAGTTCAATGAGTCGTGCTGTTGACGAGAAATAAAACCTTGATTTAACTAAACACCTTTCTGGAATACGGGCCTTTGAGTTTAATATTAAGTGTTTTCCACATAATTGGGCCAGAAGTTCGAACTGTTTGGTCTGAAAATACTTTTTTATTTCGAGTGAAGGTATAATTATTATCATTTCTGGTACTGTACTGATGTAATTCACCTTGTTTTGAAAATAATTTTTGAAACCCAGTTGGAAGCTGATTGAAGGAGTGTCTGTACATGAAGCTACCCACTTCTAGTTTGTATGTGTCAAAAATATTAAGAATATTTAAATGTTCAAAGAGAGGGGCAGAGTGACTTCTATAATGGCTGTTTGTAATAGCACGTACGGCCCATTTTTGAAGTTTATATACTTTTTCCATATAACTATAACATGTATTTCCCCAGGCCAAAATGCTGTAATTAATATACGGTAGTACTAATGTACAGTATAAATTATACAAAATTCGTTCTGGGAATGTATGTTTAAATTTATTGATGATACCAACATTCCTAGAAATTGCTTTTGAAATACCTTCAATGGTAAGATTCTCGTCAATAACAACACCAAGAAATTTTGTAGAATCAACTCTTTGTAGTCGTGTATCATTAAGTTCAATAAAAGATTCACTATCATCCGTCGTTAATGCATCATATAGCATTTCCATAACGTGTTCCCAATACCATATAGTTTGTCTTACTTGCATTTACTGATAATTTGTTAGCTTGAAACCAGTTTGAAACTTCTTTAAATTCTTTATTAATCATTTTTATTTTACCAGGAATATTTTCATGAGAATATAGAATGGTGGTATCGTCAGCAAATAATACAAATTCGAGCGTGGAAGACGTGTTAACAATATCATTTACATATAAAATAAATAAGAGGGGACCTAATATTGACCCCTGGGGTACGCCACAAGTTAGATTATTTAGACTTGATTTTACATTATTATAGTACACATATTGCATTCTATTATTGAGATAGCTCTCAAACCAGTCTAAAGCCTTACCTCTAAAACCATAGTAAGATAGTTTATGAAGTAAAATTTTGTGATCAATGGTGTCGAAGGCTTTAGACAAGTCTAAGAAAACATTAATAGTTTGTTGATCATTTTCAACAGCATTACAAACATTATCAACAAAATCAATTATAGCCATATAAGTTGAGTGACCATTACGGAAGCCACACTGATTTTCATTTAAAATAGCATGTTTGTCCATAAAACTTACACATCTATTAAAAACTAAGCGTTCAAGGATTTTTGAAAAACTTGGTAAGACTGAGACTGGTCTGTAATTTGAAAATACTTGTTGATCATCTTTTTTGTATATTGGAACAACTTAAACTATTTTTAATTTGTCAGGCACTACTCAAGATGATATTGACATGTTAAAAATGGTCGTCAGTGGCTTTGCTATTTCGTTTGCTACAATTTTTAAAATATTATTTCCAATATCATCAAACCCCGGGCTTTTATTTTTATCAAACTTACTAATAATTTTGATAATTTCAGTTTCAACGATTGGTTTCAAAAAGATATTTTCACTTAGTGGTTCCTTCATATATTCATAGTATTTTTTCCCAGAACTATGTATTCCTTCAGCTAATTTAGGTCCAATGTTTACAAAAAAAGTTGTTAAATTCATTGGCAATGTCATGATTATCTTCCACGAAATCATTCTCACTCTTTTTAAATTTGGTACTTAGCTTGTCTTTTTTTATTACGGCCAAGTATTGAGTTAATCATACCCCATGTTTTTTTCATATTACCTTTGCTTTTCTCAAACTGTCTGTACATATAATTTCTTTTAGATGTACGAATAAGATTATGAAGCTTATTACGATATGTTGTGAATTTCTGAGATCGTTGCGGACTTGGTCTATTCATGAATTCTTTGTATAGTCTATTTTTGGTATTTATACTTTTTAATAAGCCTGACTATTTGGGTCAAATAGATATATATTGTAGTCATAATTTTTGAAAGTTAATACAGCAAGATGTGAATTTTTAAAATAACAGAAATAACAAAGTGTCTTGAAAGGATGTAACTTGGATGTTTTAAGTTTTCATATATCAGAAACGTTAATAGTTTAATTCGATTCAAACCATATGATTGGTTTGTCCGAGAAATAAGAGATATTTTGGAGGTCAACATCTTAAAAATAATATTGTTGGAGTTGTGAACAGTGCCCCTACACCCATCGATGATTTTGTGGAAGATTGTGATCCACTTTACACGAAAACAAGTTCAGAACGAAAACAATTTTATATAATGTGGGATTTTAACATTGATATTCTCAAAGTTGAAAGCGACGGAGCTACGCATGACTATATGGAATTCATTTATTCATATTCTCTGATGCCTTCAATGTATTATAGCCAATTATTACTGAATCTACAGCAACAATTATTGATAATATCTTAACTAATAACGAATACATTATCAAGTCATCGATCATACTAACCCTAACCGATAAGTGATCACTTTCCGACCACGATCTCAACTTCCCATGATTATTCTAAAGCTTATATTGATAAAAAGAGGATCATGTACAGCTACGATAACATAAATTTAAAAAAAAATATAAGGGGTAAATTTGCAAGAAATATTGAATTCTAATTTAATCTAAATGATGATTATGATAATTTAATTGCAACTTTTAACAAAGAGTTTAAGACATTTAAGAAATTATAAGTTAAGCATGATAAATCAAAGCGAAATTATTTCAGTTATATATACTAAATTTGAAAATGTTACAAAAAAACATGAGGAAAACTTGGAATTAACAATTAACAATGTTTGGGGGAAGAGTAAAACACACTCATCGCAAAGTAGATTTTTTTAATGAAAGTGGCACAGCGATTACCAAATGATTACGAAACCAGAAGATGTCTCAAATGAATTTAATATTTTTTTTGTAAATATAGACCCTAAATAGTAAATGGGTATCAAATAAACTTAGTACTGGAAAATATTACAGGGTGTGCCAGAAAGCTCTTTGGTCACTTCAAAAGTCGTTTTCATTCAATTTTGTGAGATACAGTTGTCAATTAGGCATAATCTGGAACTAAAACTCCTACATTTGCTTTTTTTAAATCATAAGAATTGCCACCAAAACCAATCCCAAGTTATCATTATTTTAGTAAAATCGGTGTTTTTCATTTCTTTCCACGAACTGGGCATGTACACATGGTAAACAATCTATGCAGCAAATCATTCATCCGTGATCGTTTTAGCGCATTGTCGGTGCACCATTCTAGAGGGTGTCCCAATAAAAACGCAACGAACTTTGAACTTTTATTTTGAGAGAACAAACGTTGCAGGCGACACACCACAAAATAGCTTCCCATTGACTTACTGTACAAAATGGCGTCCTAAAAACACCCCAAAACTCAATAATAAAGCAACTGGTTGCTTCAACACTGCCTTTTCTCAGATCATTATGATCTCTTCTAACAGAAAATGATGATAAAAGTACACCATCAAGGCAAAAATTTCTAGATACTGGACGCTGAAGTAATAACGCCCCTATCACTGACAGCCGAATTTTGTATTACTAGAATCAAGCGCAAATTAAGGAAAACCCTTTAAATTTTACCAAAGTAATCTGGAGATCAAAAATTGGCATCAGAACATCTTTAAATAGACCTAACTTTATAATTAGAACAAAATATTGACCAAACATATTGCCCTTCCATACGTTTTGAAGTCCTCATTTTAGAAGGGCAGTCATGATTTTGCCGATTTTAGAAATGCTGGATTGCGAGTGCTAGTTTTAGTGTAGTGCGCACTACAATAATATTATTGAGTAGACCATTGGCTTTTACAGGATTTTTGTTTTGTTTAATGTGGATCTCTGAATCAAAAGTTATGGCGCATTTTGTGAAGACCAAACAAATCTTGATGGTCTGATTTGTTAATCTGTAAAGTATCACCTTTGGTGACGTTTTTTGGCACACATTGAATGGAAATTGCTAAAAACAATAAAACATCACATGATTAGGAGAAGCACCCCTTTAACCCATTTCATGACATAAGGACTCAATTTAATGACGATCTGCTGATATTAAGCAGGTTGTTGCGTCTGGTTTAGTCTACCAGTTGCGTCCCCTTGACGGGCCAGATGAACCATTAACTTCCTTGACTTCTTAAACTCCTTTGTCTTCGGTTTTCTTACGTGATTTCGGGTAAAAACTTATTATTGTTTGACACCTTTTGTTAGAATCCTTTTTTTTTCGACTCTTTTTGTAGAAATTGTATCCTATAAAGTACCAAATTGTCGCACCAAAAGTAACAGATTCAAGGAATATGAGATAATCAGGAAGATCCATACTTTAATTGAAAATTTTGACCTATTTAAGTTAAAATGAACTTAAAATATCACTTAATGTTAGGTACATGTCAGGTAAGATTGGTTTGGATTGCAGAATTCCCTTCGTTTCAAGTTTGCATTTCTTTAGTTGGAAGTCTAAACTTACAAATCGGACCAAAGTAGATTTAAAGGGCTTTCTTAAATTATTCATATCTTTGGACTGGAGTGGTAAAATGAAACGGGACAAAAAGTATGTTGTAGAGTAATTACTCCACTTTTGAAAAACATATATTACTATTATTTAATCTTTAGGCAACTATTTTTTAATATTTTTTATTTGCTCGTTGCATTAATATTGGGACAAGCTGTATATAGGTGTATTATTGACGAATGTCTAACACCAATCTAATCCAATTTTTACCAAATTCAAAATACTTAAAGGTTGCGATATGTATACTCTTGAACTGGGATCATTTATGTTTTAATATACCTCAAACGAGCTACCACCAGCTTTTGCAAATATTTTCAGAAATGCTCAGAATTTCATAACTATTCGGCAGGACACACGAGACAATTACCATTATACTAATTTCAAAAGATCTTTCTTTGATCATTCTGTTCCAACTTCTGGGCATCATCTTTGGAAAACTCTAGTAATAAATTAATTCAAAACTCAAAATCGGTTTTAAAAATTTCCGTAATAAATTGAAACAGAAACTTATTTCAAATTATGACTAACTTATCTTGTCTTCAGAACATTCAATGCACCAATTTCGGTTTCGTCTGGTATACTTCTTCTTGAGAATGGTCTTTGTCTTGTCATGTGGTTGTTCTATATGTTTATTTTGTTGTACTGTAAGATTTTGTCTTTTTATTTTAGCCCATTAGTCCGAAGGCTCACCAGTCTAAAGGGTTCATTAGTCCGAAAATGAAATAAGGTCAATTAGTTCAAAATTAAAAAGGGTTCGTTAATCTATGGTTCGGCAGTCTGAAAATGAAAAAAGGTTCGCTAGTCCTAAACTGAAATCATGGTTCGCCAGTCCGAAAATAAAATATGGTTTTCCAGTCCGAAAATAGAATAAGGTTCGCTACAGGCATGAGAATGATTTTTCATGAAAACATCTGAATTTGGTTCTTTATGTTGATCAGCAACCTCAATTGTTTTTGGACAAGTGGACCTTCTTTCATATTCATACTAGTGAAACGTGAAACTTTATTATTATATTTCGAACTGGCAAATCTTTTGCATTTTAGGACTGTTGAACCTTATTTTATTTTTGGACTGGTGAACCTTGGGACAAGCGGGCCTTTTGTAATTTCGGACTAGTAGATTTCATATTCTGACTATGGGACTTTTTAAAATTTGGACTAGTGAACCCTATTTACTATACTGACTAACCTTTCTTCAAATTCGAACTGGCGAACCCTCAGGCATATGAACATATCTTTCGGACTGGCGAACATTATTTTATTTTCGGACTAGCAAACCTTCGGACTATGAGGTTTTCATTTCTGTTATGTTTATTCCCTGAGATTCTAAAAAATAACATAGTTTAAAATTTTACTTTTAATCAGTTAATCATTCATGAAAATGTTGGCATCAAAAATATATTTGTTCACCCTTCGGCCAAAATCACACTTTTTTGTCAAAACATGACATCACCATTGTAACACAGACCCTTAGCTCATAATCAGCAAGAAAATTCCTTTCTAGAAATGTACATTTTGTTATAGATTTAATCTTTATTTGCCGAGGGCTAACATGACTAAAGAAACAGGTTTTCCAAATATAAATTGTTGACAATAGCCATAACTAGGTGAGTATGAAATAGCCTCATCTCAACCATTTTACTGAGATAATTATGCATTTTAAGTTGCAAAACAAGCGACATGAAATGCTGGTTTGCTGTATTTCATTCCATTTTTTCTCAAATTAAGCATAAACTCCTGGGACACTGCCAGCAAAAACAATCTCACTCTAGCCAAAGTTGAACATGTTAAATATGGTCCAATGCACCTTTATTCTGCAACCTTAACTCTTAAGAGCGCCGATGACAAAAAATTAGTGTTTTCATTGATAGCTGCATTTTTGTTAAATTTGATTGTTTCCCTGAATGACACATTTTTCTGAAGATTTACTATTTTTATACATGATCTACTTGCAGAATTGATAAGGTTATTTATGAGAAGCAATAAAAGTTTTGAAAAATATGGATGTGTTTGTGATTGGTAATGCATTCAAACTTGACATTTCCAAAATTTTGCTATAAGGCAGCTATTAATGAAATCATACGATTGGTGCAATTTAAACCATTTGGCGCTTAAAGGGTTAAGCTGGTTTCAGAGTGTCTGTTGTACAAGCATGATGTTAACAAAACAAAGTCACATTTGAACATTTTTTGGCATGTACAACAATTATCTTGTTGTGATAGTCGCCACGACCACTCTTTTTTAGTTTGATCAAATTGATCTTTTCTCACAACAAACCATCGCGGACAGATGCAAATGTATCGTGCTACATTTTGACATATCAAAATTTAAAGTACCACAGCTGCTCTGAAATGACCTTTATGCTGCCGCAGATATAAACCTATTATACAACTCTCAGAAACCTGTAAGTGTCAATTTTGAAGTTTCTGTAAAATATTTAATATACTCAATATTTACTTGAATCGAAACTTTCCAAGTATTCATCAATTAACTCTTTCATATGATGGCACTACATACCTCTTTGTATCAGGCGGTTACAGGTTGAGTTCCGATTTTCTTTGCTCTTTATTTTTTTACGGTACTGATATCTTTATAGTTACGCCAAAGTTTAATTCTGTCCAATTATGCATGATTTCTAAAGCGGCTTGCCAGAGTGAAAGAGTTAAGTTGAACTACAAAACATATGAATAAGAATGGCATAGCTTGTCGACAATCCTTCTATCTCAGGCCCACCAATTTATTGATCATCCCTCGCAATTCCCAATCCTCAGATAGGGATAGATAAAGAAAAAGAAAAATGCCATTGCAATTAAACCATCAAATGATACTGGTACAGTACTATAAATCCTTTTCGGACACAGCTTTTGCCTAAATAATTAATTCTCATATCTTGCTTTATTTAAACTTAAATACTGTTATTCTTTTCAAATTCTTTTATATTTCAAAATAGAATCAGCTGACAGTCCAGGCAGGTCACTTCTCCAATTTCATTCCATATCAATCTCCTTGGGTGTACTACTACCAACTGATGAAAACTATCACAAAGTCAAAGGGGCATTGCACAAGTTCAGCATCATCCCCAAACTTTTTCCCGAGCATTGAGAGAAATTTTGCATCAGTTGAAGTATTAGCGGTAATAATGACAAAGTTTCATTGTCAATTTCAAACCCTATATATCAAAATATTTTGATATTCTATTATTTTTAAATTTTGTTGTCGATCAACGATAAATACTACCCTCTATAGTTGAAATTTCAAAATTGGCCTTTTCAGAAGATCTAATGCAAACTTTCTTTTGATTTATTTGCAATCTGTGTGATGAAAAAGGAATGTTTTACAAACAAATCTTTGGCTCTTTCTTAGCATTTACAATAAATAAATACATTTGGAGAATAGCCTCATACCCAAGATAAACAAACAAAATAAAATTCAAGTTTTTGACTTCTCTGTAGGTTTTGATCAACATTTTTTCAATATTTGTGGTCTGCTCTGGCAATATGAGAGGAAAGTCACAAATCTACATTTTGAATAAATTGCATCTAAAGTAAAAATAGGGTGAAAAAGTCAAATTTTGTTTTTTAACATAAAACGCCTTCATTCATAAGTGTTTACCTATACCTTAAAGTTTTGAAGGTCAACTTTGCCGGGAAATGCAATTATTCACGGTTAATTGATTGCATGTTGCTATTATACACTGTAGTAATCAGTATCTTTGAAATCAATTTACAGCTATTTTTTATTCCGATATATATTCAGTGGACTATTTGGGATTTCAATCTCTAAATAAAGAATGGAGAAAAAAGCGTGACGTATTAAATATCATTCAAAACCTGAGATTATAAAGAATAAAAATATGTCATAAACTCAATTTTGAAATTTGTGACTTTCCTCTCATTTTGCCTGAGCACACCTCATTTGGTAATTGACTGTTATTTTCTAACGTATGAAGTGTAAATCATCAACAAATAATATTTTGAAATTGTGTCCAATGCTCCTTTTAAATCAAAGCTTATATGGTGCCAGCCATGGTGCCCATCTCCAGTTCCTCAGCTTCAGGCCTTTCACATATCAGTGACCATTTATGTGCAGGGCTTGAACCCACCACCTATCAACCTATTCAGTACTTTTCTTGAGTTTCAGCCTTAGCACAATGTTCATTGACTGTAGTTCTTGGAATAACAATTTACAGGCATATGGATTCTAAGCGGGGCTTGAACCCACTACCTTTCAACCTATTCAGTACTTTTCTTGAGTTTCAGCCTTGGCACAATGTTCATTGACTGTAGTTCTTGGAATAACAATTTACAGGCATATGGATTCTAAGCGGGGCTCGAACCCACCACCTTTCAACCTATTCAGTACTTTTCTTGAGTTTTAGTCTTGGCACAATGTTCATTGACTGTAGTTCTTGAAATAACAATTTGCAGGCATATGGGATTCTGAGTGATGAAACATTCCGGGATGATTTACAGTAGTGGCACCTGGAAAAAAAGGGACAAATATGATAATTAACATAAAACTTATATTTTGAAAAAATAAGTTTAACAGGCATGAGAATGATTTTTCATGAAAATATCTGAATTTGGTAAAAAAACATAATGGTTAAATCAAGTCTAAAATTATCTAAATTTGGATGATATAAATATCTAAAATATCTGAAATCAGATAATTATCTGAAAATTCTCATGCCTGGTTTAAGGTCTGAACTCAATAATAAGCAACATACACACACTAAACAATAAATGAAAATATTTGATGAAATTAATCACTGAATATACACCGACATTTGAGCAATTTACCCCGGGGGGACACTCAACTTTGAAAGTGGTAGGTATGACAACTGCGGAGCGCCGAATTGGGGGTCAAGTGAACCGATGTTTTGTAAAAAATGGGTCTTTGAAAACAATTTTTTGGGCGGCTCTAGTGAACTACGAATTTGGCCATCTGAGCAGAAAATGTTTAATTATTTTGATCCATTTTTGCAGTTTCAACAAAATTATTGTATTTTTCTTCAAAAAGGGGTCAAAAGAACTTAATCATGCTGTAAATGAGGATCTAAAGTCTCTGCCAAAATTCCTCGGACAAAATCAGTCACATGACCACCAATTGCAGGAAACTGTTCGCGTTGGTAAACAATTGGCCCTGTACTCTGGAGGTTCATTTACATCGTCTTAAGAATTGTGACGCCAACTATAATGAGCGGCCCGATGACCTGAAAAAGGGGTCTTGACTGCCGTACATAGGTATCCTGCTCACCCATGTGAGTGAGCCCCTTACCTCCCCCATTGGCCAGGATTTTTTTTAAATAAAATGAAATCCTGGTCTATTGGTGATTTAATTGTCTAAGTGTTATTAATGTTCTTGTGTACGATGCATATTTCTCCATTCCTTTACAGGGTTAGTACACTTTTTCACTTACAAAATTCAAGGACTTTTCCAAGAAGAATTCAAGGACTTTCAAGAACTTTCCCCCTTATCAGCGG
>JXSR01S002698.1:20308-42550 GCA_000969725.1 Ophiothrix spiculata | reverse complement strand
TAAGATGCTTTCAACACAGGCCCTGAAGAATTCAATCTTGGTTGCCCTGGTAATATCAGACTTCCATATGACATCAATAATAATAATAATAAAATGCATTTATATAGCGCATTTGACAAATGGTTATTATGCGCTGCACAACTTAAAAAATGGTTACTATGCACTGCACAACTTGAAAATTACAAACTTTAATATACACCTTAAGCAAACTTATGTGATTGCACATAAAATCAGTTTTTTTTAATTTTACAATAATTGCATTCTGCACCTTGATATCTGCCATTATTACTGTGTGCCATCTTGGTGCAACCCATTTTGGGGCACAATTTGTGCAAACTTAATATTCCAATAATGAATGAAATATTATACATGGCATCAATACAATTTCTGGAAAAAATATAAAATATATGTTTTGCTATTAGAAAGTGTGTATGAATAATCTCAAATTACTAAAATGTCATGTACTTTGTGGTAAACTAAACTTTGACATTTGTTACTCATATAAAATGGTTGACCCCCCATTTTGAAGGTAATCTTAATACCTTTCAAGGCAAATTAAAATTTCCCAAAACAAATAAAGTTGAAAATTTTGTGAATGTCTCTACCACAGATTTATTTACATGAAAATTTACATTAAAAATTTATTATTAAGAATTAAAAAGGTATATTGAGAAATGCCCATACTTCATATACAGTAGGACATACAACAGCTGGCAAAATATTTGACTGAAAAAATAAAAATAAATATATTGCATTTGTGGGAACAGTCAGTACCGTAACAGGAGTGGGTCAAGTGGGCAAACTGCTCCCTCTGACAGCTTTGATGCTGGATAAGCATGCTAAATCAGCCCGTTTTTACACTCCCAGCGTGAAACTCTAGCTTCAGGTCGGGAAAATCAAGCTCAAACCGGGTTGTTGACCTTCCTGACAAGTAAACTCTGTTTAATATGCATCTGTGAACAGTTCAGAAGGCACAAGACTGGTTAGAATATATGCATGGCTGTTTTTAATAAAAAAAGGGGGAAAAAACATGGAAAATGGGCAATTCTCATATACCCAAATTAATTCAATAAGTAGTTTCTTGTTATCCCTAGTCATTTTAACAATGAAATACTTGAATTTCATACCTTGATCGTCCTTCTGTGGGTTGCCTTGTCAATACCGCCCTAGGTCCTTTGGCTCGGGCATGCATCTTATCTAAAACCATGTGCTTTAACTTTTGGTAGTATACTGGTCCAAAATAAATGTAGGCACTCAATGGCTCTCTACAAGACAAGAAAAAACATATTTATAAAGGTCATAATATGAAATATGCTCGTAACACTGGGTTTCATTCAGAGTACGAAGTCCTTTTAAAGGTAATGTTTTTCCCTATTGAATGCCATGTTCCAACAAGTGAGCCTTTGGACTAACGAACATACAGACTAACGAGCCGCCTGACTGGCAAGCGGACCCCGTGAGCTTTTTTCCATGTTGCTTTCTAGTCTGTAGCTATGGCAAACGACCGCATTTTTACAATACAGAGTTGTTGCAAATGCAGAGCTTATCGGTTGTGTGGCTTGTTGCAAGATGTCCATACCACAACAACTTGTGATTGTGCACCAAAATGTTGATTGCAATGTAAAGTTACAACAACCACAAGAGACACTCTTAAAACATTTAAATTGTATAAGAGATTTGAACAGAGCCCTGTCCCCTATTTTGTTTCCTTGTTAAATAAAGATTAACATCCCTTTTCAATTAGTGCCCCCCCCCCCCATTTTCCTGTTTTCATGTCCGTAGGGTTGGATATGTTATTCATGGGTGGTTTGGGTCACAATTGACTGTAACATATGTGTGCAATCATATTTCCTTGTTTTTTTGAGTGGTGCTTTGATAATTTTATGCTCTGTTGAATCTGGATAGTGCTGGCCACTGATATATTTTTTTTAATTCTAGTACCAATTTATAAAAGTTTTTCTACCCGTTTGTACATATTTATGGTTTTTATCACGTTGTCTTAGTATTATTTGTTTTCGAAATTGTAAAACTTTATATTGTTGATTTGTGCAATAATTGTAATTTTATCGTCTATCTATTTATATGTATTTTTGATAGTTTTAAAATTGTAATATTTCTTGTCAATTTGGCCATGGGCCACTATAGAGAAATAAAATTATATGAATCTGAATCTGAATCTGTATTTCATTTTATCATAGAATTCACTTTTTACACAATAAGTTGATATCAGAAAAAAATGATACAACACAAACTTTAGCCATACTACTTTGAAAAGCACAAATGAACATTCTGTTTCCTTTTTGATAAAATTAATATCTAAGATCAATTCAACCCTTTCCAGTTTGACAACTTTTTCCGCCCCAGGCTGAAGGCATTTTACCTGTAAACTGACTTATATCTTTAGAAATATTCTACATAATTCAATGAAACATCAGCAATGATAGGACCTGTATTTGGAAGGTAAGAGGTAGTGAAAATAGTTATACTTCAGTGTTAGTTAGGGCGTCTGGGGGATGTCCTATGCCTGAGCTGGCAGTAAGACGCCCTACGACAGGAAAAGGTTAAAATCTACATCTGCATGAAATCTTATATGCCATAAACAATATAAAGGCAAATAATAATTGATATAGGCCTAAAGAAAATACCACAGGTACAAAACTGAAATAATCCATACAGTATTAAAAAGATAGAAAGATTGCAAAGGGGTAGATCATACATACATAAAGGCTTATTTAACGTGCTATTTCATCAAGATCACAGCACGGCTGTCTATGCAGATATCACAATCAGATCACATCCTCCATAACGGCTGCTAAAAGGTGCACTTTAAGTCCATAGTTAGATTGTATCTAGACAGCATCGAATAAAGGACAGCTATGGGTAGTACTCTTCACGAACCTAGCTGTGACAAGCATATATGGGTGCGACTCTCCCATTAATGGGACCGACAGCTTAACGCTCCTCCGAAGGACAGGGCCCTCACATTGTATGTTTGCCCATGTCCAAACCATGGGTAGAGTGCATTGTTGACAACAACAGAGGTGAGAGCAGCCACAATCTCTGTTAGTACATTCTACACTGGCACATCGCTGGCAGTACTGTATATGGCCTTACAGTAGCAATATGACACCAATAACCAATTACTGGCTTCACCAACCATGGCAGCATATTGGCCAGATCCCTTTTCATCAGGAAATGTTTTGTTATTGCCTGATGAAAAGAGTTCTATCCCCTTGAAAGCTTTATTCTCTGTACCATTTTGTTTTATGGATTTTGTACTTACCTACGGATTTAATGTTGTCTAGGGAGTGTGATGTTTCAGTTTTGTACCAATTGTATTTTCCTTAGGCCCTCATATAATCAACTATCATTAGGCCTATACTATTTTCAGGGGTGTGATAGTTTAGCTTTTAAGCCAATTTCAGCTTTTTTATGCCTTCAAGCGGGTTATACGTTCAGCTTTTCAGCCTGTTTGGGGCATTTTGTAACTATTTTCAGCTCATTTCAGCTTTTGTATCACTTGACTCTCACATTCGCATGTTATGTATGTTTACAACATCAAGTTGGTTTATACTTTGCTTCCACCTTTCAATTCCAAGTTAACCTCCTTTTGATCACTGATATGTATCTACCTTGTTTGTTGTCTACTTTTTATATTTTTCATCTATGTTATTAAGGTGTGCTTACCCTGTGATGCCTGAAGTGAGGTAGTCTTTACCCAAGTAGTTGAATCCATGTCTGATGAGATCTTGACTCAAATCGTCCACTTTGTCTCCACCAAAGGCTGAAATGTTAGCAGTGAAAAATCCTTATTACGAAAATGTTAGAAGGGAAAAATCCTTATTACGACAATAATAAAACATCATCTTCAGATTTCTGGCTTTGATTAGCCAATTGTGGCTCTTCTATGATACTTCCTGGTGAAAAATGTTGGTATTTTTGAGAAACCCTAATTTTCGTGACTGAACTATAATATCTGTGACTTTGTCTGCTGTAGTGTGCCAGCTCGGCTGGAGCTCGGCCGACTACTCTTTTCTATATGTGACTTAGCTCAATCAGTTTTCTACTGTCATACGAGATGGGAATCCATGGGGGTTATTACCTGTGCCATAATGGAACTTTCCATCTAATACCCCAGCCTTGCCAGCCATGAGTTTTCTTACTGTCATACGAGATAGGAATCCCCAGGATTCTTACCTTGCCATAATGGAACTTTCTATTTTTATTTCCCCAGCTTTACCAGCCATGAGTTGAACATGTTTTCCTACTGTCATAGAGATTGGAATCCATGGGGTTCTTACCTGTGCCATAATGGAACTTTCCATCTAATACCCCTGCTTTGCCAGCCATTAGTTCAATCAATTTGCCTACTGTCATACGAGATGGGAATCCATGGGGGTTCATGATCTGCACATACAGAAATGGGGAAAAATAATAAATGTATTGAATAAATCGTACATAATGTTTTAAAAATAGAAAGTCTATTTGATTTCCAAAAAAGGGGTCAAGACTGCTACATTTACTGGTTTAATCCATACTTCTCCTCCCCTGTGAAAGATCATATTCATGTCAACATATTGAAACAATCACAAGTTTCCCAAGTTTTTCCTGCACACTCAATTTGGTCTGAGCTTGAATCAAACTGTGTTGATCAATACAACTATGTAAGATAAGTAGTCTGAGAACTACAGCCAATTGAGCAAGCAGTATTATTTTGTGAATACTTCTTGAGTTTTTGAAGATTTTGTAAATGCTTTTATATACTTACAATATCTGGACATATTCCCCTGTCATCAAATGGCATGTCTTCTTGTTGTACAATAAGGCCACAAACACTGTGCAATGAAAAGAAATCATATTTCAAATTATATACATCATACATTTCAGTAACAGCAAAAACGAGTCCTGCTTATCTGTACATGAGCAAAGGGCTGAAACATAGCTAACACATATTTAATCAAATATCCAATTCACATTCAATTGTGGCCGTTCCTACCACCTCTGTTAACCATAACAAGGACAGAGATTAAATTTTAGAATGTTATGGCCAAAATGGAAGTTTCCCCACTCTTTCTGAATTTTTGCATAAATTTATTTGCCAAGCTCACCATATTAATTTTGTAAAATGAGTAAACTTAAAGGTGTAGGTTCCAATCATATTCTCATCCCCAGGGCTCAACCGGAAGTATTGCATTTTTGATTGATGTCAAATATAAGCCCATATTTTTCTGATTGTAAATCCAAAATTTCACCTCAAAATTCTTTATACTTTTGGGTATACCTATTTTCCATTTCTTATGTATTTTCATAACAGCCTCATTCCCAGGGTTGCATACTTTATTTTGCTTCTGAAGAGTAAACAAGAAGCAAACTAAGGGTGAAACCTCACAAAATGCATTTCAAAGGTCAAGGTCAAACAGTTACAAATAGATTATACACATGTTAAAATAGGAATTACACCTTTAAAAAAATTGTCTCTACCAAGAATAATGTATATACAGTGGAAACCCGTTAGTACGAGATCGCCGGGGCCAACTCCAAAAGCTCGTATTAAGCGGAGCTCGCATTAAAAATATGTTTGACCGTAACTATTATGATGATGAAATTAAAATTTCAGTGGCATATCGTAAGGTTTGAAGTAGCGATAACAGGCTAATTTAAAACTTATTAACTTTGGACACCATTTACAAGTTGAAGGAGACGGATTTTGTTCAATGTAATAAGTTTTTTAGTAAATATGGTTTAGAATTATCATAAATACCATTTTTTGTTTGCATGTCCGTGCAGTATTTGCTAAAAGCAAGAATTTTCTTAGACGATGTTTGATCGCCACTTCCGAAAGATCGCTAGAATCAAAACAGTGAATGCGCAATATACTGACAAGTCAATCACGTACGACGCGGTGAAATTTGTACGTCGATTTATGATTTTTGTATCATCGTAACTCATACAAAGCAGCTATCACGCTGTCGTCTTTTCGCATTGCTATAATAGATAAACATTTAAAGCTGCCTTATAACTTTACGAACTAGAAACACTTTCCTCGCACGTGGTTTTAAGGAAGATAGTACACACAAGCGAAGTTAAAAGAAGAGCCTGGGAAAGGAATATTGGACTGAGAGACACCTTCAAAAATGTCCTCGTATTATCCGTCGAAAAATTAATGGTGAATGAAGCTAGGGACCGTCGGTAAGTGCTCTTACTATGCGGAGCTCGTATTATTCACCTCGTACTAAACAAACAGCTGTGTGTAGTAAACAATGGGGAAAAGTCGGGACCGAGAGTTGCGGCTCGTAATATATGGGTTGTCGTTTTAAGCGATCTCGTACTAACGGGTTTCCACTGTACTTTGTTATGGATCAACATACTTTAAAGAAGTGCCCTATACATATTGCAAGTGATAAAATGAAAACAGGATGTCACAGTTGACTAAAATAGGTGTTTTTGCAGTCCTACTAACTAGAGACACAACAAGGATGATATGCTCATAACTTATCACTAAATATCCCTTCATTTCACTCACCCTTTCTGTCCATGCCTACTGCTGAATTTATCTCCGATCTCTGGCCTTCTTGTTTGTCTTAGCAATACTTTGATAAGAAATGCTTCCTCTGGGTTGGATGTAATCAGCACTTTTTCTATGTAGGATTCTCTTGGCCCCTTGTAACTGAAAGAGAAAACAGAAATGGATATACTAAGGACAGATGCTTCAATCAGTTGGGAAAGATATTTGAACAAATGATAAGTTAAGTAAGCCTTTACAGAAAATGGACAACCCAGAGTTATATATCTCACCAAAATATATAAACACATGGTAAATTCAGTCTGAATCCATTCTATGTATTTACAGGTCAGCACACTCACAGATTAATATTGATTAATTTTAACACATTTCTGATATAAAGACCTCCTTTTCCTTTTCAAATTTGTATATTTCAGACAAATTTTACAAACAAATTTGACATTTCTTATTAATTCTTGTAATTGACACTGCATAAAATGTTTAGCATCATTCAGATTTTAAGGCAGAGAGCACTTTAGAGTGATGGCACATCACATTTGTCTTCAAAACATGGCATTTACCACAAAACCAACAGATATGATTGGCTACACAGATGCTAAATGTAATTAGTTGTCTCTGAAATCAGAATCAACAATTTGTCACAATTTACCAGCCACATTGTCACGATGAAGTGAAATAGAAGCTGGAAAAATGTTCCATATACCGACACTCTACGGTATGTTAGTTGAACTGCTTTATGCTGATCCTGACAATTCCTTGCAAATCCAACACAATGTTTTTACAGTTCTCATATTATATAAGTGTGCTGTTAATATATCAGAGAAAAACAAAACACAAGTTTATATAAAGTACCACATGCCAGTTTATTGCAATAATGTTATCTCAACAAACAGAACAAAACAAACAAAACACCTCTCTTTTTTTAGAACCTTGGTTTTTTAAAAATATTATTACACATAAATCTGAAAATTACTATTTTTGGTATTCAATTATTTTTTTCACCAGTATCATGTATGATTTCCACTCAAAGAGTGATTATATACAAGGGGTATCAAGAAGTTTTAACCCTAGTTATACGGAGCGATTTTCACAAACATATTATACGGAGGGGGGGGGGTTGCAACAACCCCCCCCCTCAATTTTTCATAGAGAGTCCCCCAGACCCCCGTATATGGTACCAGTGGATAGGTATCAGTCCCCTCTTTCCATTGATACCAAGGTCATTCATAAATGTATGACGTCACTATGACGTCATAATTACCAAAATGTTGAAAATCGGCATTTGTACGGAAAATATAGGCAAAAACCAAATTTTCTAAAAAATCACAGGAATATCCGATTTTCATGCGGTTTTTTGCTAATTATTGTAGGAAATGACTAGTTTTACCTAAATACCAAGTTTAAAATGGATATCTGCTATAAAAATGACTTAAAAGTCCATTTTTAAAATCATGGAGTTACACCAACCCCCCCAGACCTCCGAACTTTGAACTGACACTGTACCCCCCCTGAAGGTGGTATGGTCGAAATTTTTTCACTAGAATAAGCGCAAAGGATGAACTTAGAGGTACACCAAGTCACCTCGCGCTGCGCGCGAGGAATTTTTAGCTACAGAAAAAATTTCGGTAGGGGTTGTTGTTGCAACCCCCCCTTCGTAGAACTAGGGTTAAAGACCAACCAGAATATGAGTTATTTTGATGAAATTTGTCAGAATGCATATGGCCACTCATCCTTATGCACATTATTGTTCAGGTAGTGATAGGTCTAGAATGTTAGTAACCCACACCGCTAACCACAAAAACTATATGGAGAAAATTGAGATATGTGGCATGATTAAGGCCAGGGTCAGACGAACGACGAGATTTATTTATTACAATAAATTTAATGTCATAATTAATAACGACATGCGGTCACACATATTACGACCTCGCATTTACTACAATAAATACAATGTCGTAATCAATTACGAGGTGGGATTAGCACATCATTTTCAGCATGCAGACCATAGTAATACAATGTACTTTCGACTTTATTACAATAAATCCATCTCAACGATGGAAATTGTCTTCGTTCATTTTTTTAATGCGACGACGACCCTATTGTAATAAATACAGGTCAGACGTATTACGAGAGCAAAATTTATTGTAGTAAATGCCACCCCGTCGTTCGTCTGACCTGACCCTGGCCTAAATCATTCCATTGAAGGGTTACAGTCCAGTAATCAATGATGACACCACAAAGTTTTAATAATTGTTTGATACCCTGGTATAGGCAGGGGTGTGAGAGGTCAGTTGACAAAAACGAGGAAAAGCGTGTAAAGTTGGGGTAAAAGGTAAAACATGGGCTGAAAATGAATGAAAAAGCTAAAATTTTAGCACATGAACATTTTCAAAAACGAGGAAATCAGCTGAAAAGAGGAACTCTCACACCCCTCTATAGGTTAGCTTCTCTTCATTCTATTGATACCAAACTTGTGAAAATCGGTTAACAAATGACGTCAAAATGATGTATTAAAACATGGCTGACCTTAAACTGTTGATATCCAGCTAAATACCAAGAGGAGTTTTTTTTCTGTTGACAATCAGTTTGAATGGGAGAATTGTACTACTTTTCAAAGTGATTATGCAAAGATGCCATTAAGGATGGCATGATCAAATTATGTTCTGGGCAATATTTCTTCTAGATGTTTTTTTAAATGGTGATTCAGCTGGCAGTTAAAAGTAAATTAAGACCTTGAGAAAAACATTAAACCAAAGTCAAGGCGACATTTATTTAAGCATTGTTACTAAATCATAATGGAATGAATAAAGTGAATCATTACACTACATCTCTGTACTAGTTTCCTGATGGAGTTTCAAAACTGAAACCAGTATGGGGAAATTCTATACTCTTCACATTGGGGTCAATTACTTTTACTTTTGAAAACACTGACAATTAGTATTTTTGTAAAGTAAACTCCAGGTCTTAAGGGGCATTGGACAACATTTCAAAACCAGATATCAGGAAAATTTTGATAAAAACCTTCAAAAAGTCAAAAATTTGAATTTTATTTTATTTGCTGATTTTGGGTATGAGGCTATTCTCTAAACGTATTTATTGATGTTATACAATGAGAAAGAGCCAAAGATTTGTTTGTAAAACATTCGTTTCACATTATAGATTGCAGAAAAATCAAAAGAAATTTGGAATTTTCATTAGATCTCCTGAAAAGGCCAATTCTAGAAATTCAACTATAGAGGGCAGTATTTATCGTTGTCGACAACGATAATTAAAAATAAGAGAATATATAAATATTTTGGTATATAGGGTTTGAATTTGACAATGAAACTTTGCATGCTGTCATTATTACCGCTTATACTTCAAATGATGCAAAAATCTCAAAATGTTTGGGGAAAAGTTGGGGAAGATGCTGAACTTGTCCAATGCCCCTGTAAGTACCTACCCATGATTTTTATGTGCTTGCAGATGAATCAAATAAACGTTTTTCTGATTATTTTTCGCACACCAACCAAGTTTCATCGATTTGAAGTCGGACTGTATCAAATTTGCCAATAAGCAACACTGAATTGCAAGGAACATTACATTTTAAAAAATTACCTCAGAATTCAATTCTTGCTAATTTAATTCCTGAATGACACACTAAGGGTACAACCACACACATCAAGAATACACGCCGTTTGTAGCCAGGATCAATAACACTAGGATTCCCTCCACAGCGCGGGCTATTCAATTTCAATGTAACGGCACACAATAGCATTGAATCATTGGATAACAGTAACCACTGGCCCTGTATGGTCATTTGGTACTGATGATGACTCTCTGCATGTAATTGATCAATTTACAAGAATAGAATTCAGAAGTAATTTTTAAAAATCGATCATTCTTTGCAAATCCGTGTGGCTTGATAATGAACTTGGATGCTTTCTGAATACAAATCGACAAGACTTGCTTTGTGTACCAAATACTATTAGAAAAATGTTAATTTAATTCATATGTAGGCATATAGAAATCATGGGTAGGAACTTATGACATGAAGTTTATATCCGCTACTAATAGGTAAATAGCAGTGATGAGTATTTTTCTCTTATTTTGAAGCTCTAACAGGTGAACTGTTAGCTTTATTAGTCTATACCTTTTAAAGCAAACTTTATAGAAATTTCTAGTAGGTACAAGGCATAAAAGTTGTCGTGTTTGCCCTAGTAAAAAATATTAAGGATCAGGAAAGCATCAAATTTTTTTCAGATTGAGTGTTTTTTGAGAAAATGTTTTGAAAATAGCAGAAAATGTCCCCAAATTTTGCACTTTGGAGGCTTTAACAAAATTAAACAACAAAAACAAATTTCTGACTGACCAACTCAATTTTTCAGAAAAGGGCAACTCAACAATTTTTTTGGCATAACAGACATTTACTCTTCAAGTCATTACATACCATTGACAAAACCAAATATTTTTCGCCATTCCATTTTATCATAATTAACTCTTGATATAGATCTGACCTCCTTTTAGTACAATGTACTTCAATTTATGCCAATTAGCAATATTTGGAAACAGGAATCAAGTACTAAAAATGCATTTGTTGACGCATGTGAAAGTTATTATAACTTCAATTATTTCCTTAAATGCTATCAGTTGTTTTGTCAGTCTAACATCCATTTTTCTATATAATATAGAACTCAATACAAAAGTTTTAAATTGCATAAACTATAAGATCAGGGCGTATTTAGAGGTGGGGCACCATCAGCTCATGCCCTTTTAATTTGGAGGAACAGCCACTTTAAAATGGTTTTGCTCCTTGAAAATCAATATGCATAGAGACAGCCAGCCAATGGAAGCACATATCCTGATGGAAGCCCTGTAGCACGGGAGTGATGAAATCATTTTTCCTACATTCCCCCCCCTTTCATAATGTCACACTGAGTATTTCAGTTTTCGACAAATAACAACATTATGATAGGCCTGTCTGAATAAATAAGCAATAGTATTCATTATATTCTTAACTTCCTCAAACATAGACAATTGCAAGTCCACTTCAAAATCAACAATACTATATATATTGCTTGTTACAAATGTAAAATCATTTAGACAATATAACTGTGCAACATCTTTTTCTAGATTACTGTATGAAAATGGATAGGTTTGCTTTAGGGAGTACAGAGGCTAAAAACAAACAGGGTCATTCCAATCTCAAATGTCACAAACGTTACCAAAATGTTACATGTCCTTGACCTTCAATTCGAATGAGCTTTGGATATGTTCCAGGGATGCAGCAGCCCTTGAAGATAACTCAACCTCATTAAAATTCAAGGGCAGGATCGTGTAACTTTTTGGTAACATTTGTGACATTTGAGATTGGAATGACCCAACACCAAAGTTTTAGAATAATGATTGAATAAAAATATGGTATTTTTGTCATTAATTTTAACAAAAAGGTGGAAATTGTGGTATCAAATTGATCAGCACATAATGCGTTTAGTTAAAATGCAACATTTCTTTACTTCTGTGTAGTGTTAAATTTTCAACATACCTGCGACATTAGAGAGCATGTTATACACAGCGTTCATTTATATGTGATACTGTCTGCGCAGATGTACACATAAAAATGGAAAGAATCTCATTAGATTGGGTCATGCTTTTAAGCATATTATTAACACACTATAAAACATGCCTATCTTTAACAACTTCCTTTATACCATAATATAAATCAATCAATCGATCAATCAATCAATTATACACTGTACTTGCATGATGCATAAAAGGAGTCTATTCGTACAGGGGACCAATGGCTTAACATGACTTTCGAACCACGGAGCAAGTAAAGTGTTTCCCCAAGGAAACAAGGAGAGGAAAACCGCCGTGCCTGGGACTCGAACCCACAACCTCTGTATTAGCTTATTCTTAAATCAAAGCATTCCAGAATATAAGATACCTTTAATAACAAACTTCTGAAGTTTTAACATACTTGCTTCACATATTATAATTAATTAATGATCTATTAATTCAGAAATGTCTGAGTATACATATAGCAACCAAAACAGGTTTTGACATATTTCAATACTGAATTCTTGGATAAATTTCTAAACTACCAAGTCACTTTCACACTTAGAATAAATAATTTTCTTGGAAACAATTAAGAACTACTGCCAAATGTTGATTATTTTTTTGCTTCAGCGATATCTGCGTAAATTGTCATCTCTGAACTTGATACAATGGTAGGTTTATCACCACTTTGTTTTTGGTCAGAAAAGTGGATATCAGCATATGTCAAATTCTCAACATTTTTGCAAGCCCCAGATTTGATTTCTTCCTTCGTACTACATTTTTCAGTCATGCCTTTCTTAAAACTGACTCTTCCACCTCCTTTTTGCAAAGGAAGTGAATACACAACATCTGTATCACTCATGATGGTATCACTGCAGGTGGATTGTCGGGATGCAGCTGCTGATGTACCTTCGGATCTATCGTTGTCAGTAATTTCTTCTTTGCATTTATTATTATTCAGCTTATTGCTCTTTTTCTTCACAGGAAGTGAATATATGGCTTCAACATCAGACTTGGCAGGATTTGCTGGGGACATATGGTCATCAAGGGTGTCAGAGCATGTCCTTGCTTCAACTTTTATATGTCCTCCACCTTTCTGCGTCGGTAGTGCATATAGTATTTCACCATCTCTCTGAGTGGCAATCAAATCTGGGACTGATAACTGGCTTTCACATGGGTGTTGTTGATGCTGCTCAGATGATTCAGCAATATTTATGTTTTGTAATTTTGGAGGGGTCTTCGATGGCTTACTTCTGAAGAAGACAAAAAGTAGAAATGCTATGAAGAAAATCAAAACAATTGTAGCTGCTCCACCTCCTGCTATGAGCAAAATGTTGTTGGTTGGAGTGCCAGTGCCTAGTGTGTTTTCTTTTATAAAACCATCTGTATGTTGCATATCTTGTTTGATCTCTTCTGTAGGCCTTGCTGTATTTAAGTAAAAATCTTCATCACTTGAGCTTTTGACAGTATCCTGAAAAAAAAAACCCCAATGAATCATGATAATCAGTTATAAAGCATATTATATTAAAAAACAATTTTACAAATCTATAATAGTATGGTTTTTCACAGATTTAGAGCAAAATGATTAGTTTATGAAACATCATTATACATTGTGTGGCCTATACATATATAGGAAAATACTGGTTTCCAGTTCCAGGAGATCCTCCTGGTTTGATATTTTCAGCTTATCTTACAAATTTTATATGATTATTAAGCACTGCATCGCTCCTGATCATGAAATTTAGGCTGTCGTTCTTAAATCATAAAATAAATTCAATTCCAGTAAGACTTCAATTGTTTTCCAGCCAGATTTAAACTTTCATACACACAATCCTTTACCAACAATTGATTACTAATTATAATTCACGAGGAATTAAGAACTTATAAAACAATTGTTTGTAACCAAGATTTCTAAGCATGAAAAAGCATATAAAGGAAAAAAAATCACTTTTAATACAGGTATCGAAATTTGTAGATTTTTATGCCATTCTGGAATGACAGTTCTTCTTTGATACAGTGGAAACTAGGTAACAAGAAAATGCATAACCTGTAACACCGCGTTAACTCAAAAGGAACTTAAAAAGGGACATTTCCCTATTGTTTTATCATGTATTTTTCATGTTTAAGGGGTTTTCTCAGAGATGCAGTCGAAGAGACTGCATTATAACAATTTATTCATAAATAGTAAAAATTCACAAAAAATGTTTGCATCTGTTTTGAGTACGGCACACAAAGTTTTAATGCACACTGAACGAACGCTTTACGTGTTAAGTTAATTACGCCGCATCGCTGCGTAATATACATACACAAGAAAATTATGCAGCCAAAGATGCACCATCAAAGTAATCAAATTTCATTGAAAATGTCAGTGTTAGATTTATTATCAGCAAAAATAAATCTACCAAAAACTAAATTTTTAAGAAAATCAATGGCGTTTTTGAATCTCTGAGAAATCCCCCCTAAAGAATTAGTACGAAATCCGCTTAGTCGAAAGCTAGTGACCATTCATTCCTACTGTACATTTTACAAATTGCGTTCTTGAAGGATAACATAAAAAGAACAATCGCAAAATCTTATATATTCAAGTTTTAAAAAACATCAGTGATGTTAATAAAAACATGTTGTTGCCCTATAGCAAAACATCCTTACTTGAATATCGGTGTGACCAATATGGTTAAGTTAGTACTTTTGAAGTAAATGTGGGAAAATTTGATGTTTCAAGTTAGCGATTAATCTTTTAATACAATATTTCATTGATTCATGTCTGTGTGTGACATTATCTAGGGCCCATATTCATGAAACACCACTAACTCTAGTTGGCTGCTAACTCTTTGTCTACATGTCAAAATTTGACAGGTACACAAAGACTTAGCAGCCAACTAGAGTTAGCGGCGTTTCATGAATATGGGCCCTGGTGTTTAGACTTACAGATGCCACATGCTAGTATATACACTGCATTTGATTTTTATTGGCTGCAATCAGATATGGTTTATTCGAAATTTGCTCAACATAAAAATACACTCTTGGCCCTAACTAATTTTTGTTAAGGTCAAAGAAAAAAAAAGAACTCGAATTTTACCGTGTTTCTTTTTTTTTTAGGTTTTCAGGAGATTTTTTGCTTTTGTTATTTTTTTCTTACATCGAGAGAAAAAAAAAAGAAAAAATTCGGCCAAAAAAAATATAGTGACCTAAAAACGTAATTAAAAAAAACAAAAAAACTTAGGGTTTTTGGCCTAAGGAACCTGAGACAGTTTTTTTTTTGCCTAACGAGTTTCTACTGTATATACAAACTGTACTTAAGATAAGAGGTTCAATGCTTACCATATTATTTGGTTGATGAACGTACAAAGTAGCCCCTTTACTACCACGACGAACATTAAACCCATTATCTGCTTTGCATTTCACCGTCATGTTGTGCTCTTCATTCGTCAGGTTTTTGATTGTCAAAATTGTGTTTGTTTTATTATGGTCAATGAAGAACTTGCTCAAGTTTTTAGAATAGAAATTTCGAACATCCTCATTATTTATCCACCACTCGTATGTGTTTCTTGGAAATGATATATCTGATTTACAAGAAAACATAGCGTTGCCACCAATGGTAGCATTAATCACATCAGGATCTATGTTCACTTCAGGAGGGATTTGCATTGGTGTAACAGTGCAGAAGGCTGGTGATTCTGGATCTTGCTTTAGACCTATAGATGTAGCTACACATTTGAATTCCATATAGTTTAGAGATTCATTCACATCGATCTCTCTAGGTAATGTAGTGTATGTTTCAGTTAGCATACTTCTATGGTCAGCTAGTATCATGTTAGAATTGGGTGAATACCACGTCAACATTGCTGGTCCATCAATACGGCAATGTATCCAAAACTGCTGATGTTTCTTTTTTTCAAGTTGTTTCTTTTTTGTCAGATTTACAGATGAATTGCATGTTGGGATTTGCAAACTTATCTTGAAATCATTAATTATGTCCCAGGAATTAATCAACCATCTTTGACATCGATACACATAATTTGTATATCTTGAAACATTCCTGATTTTCAAAATACTAGTTTTTGGTGAAACTGATGAATGATATGTAAGATGGTATGAAGAGGCTTCTGTGTCACCTATATAACCTGTAGAATAATCGCTACCAATACGCTTACATGCACCGATATTCAAAAATGTGCTTCCATGAGATCGGGTCCACAATAAATGCTGGCACAAAGTCTCTTTAGGAATGTTACAAACAAGTCTTGCATTACCTCCTTTTACTACAGAAACAACCTCAGCCTCAAGTTTGACACTGCCTAGCACAAATCCATACAAAATTAGCACAAAAATTGTATTGGCAACTTGATGTGTGTGTAGCAAATTCTTCGTCATGATGTCCTAATAAACCATATATAACACACGAAAGAAAGCCATATTTAAATTATGTAGCAGCCTGTTGATATGAAATTTTACACATGAATCTTGAAGTAGCACAATATAGTAAACTCCATACAAAGCAGATACACATCATCACGATGGAATCCCCAGCTTTAAATTGTACACTCGGAAAAGCACCCAATCTATAATATATGAAGCCTCTACTGGTCTCCTGGTGCCAATGAGGAAACAAAAATCCTTTAATACAAGCATCCTGTGTAATATTTTATGACCCTATTAGGAGGCATGCATCTAACAAAAGTGCAAGCAGTTAGAACTAATTCATGTCAAGTTTCTAGTACAGTAAATTACAGCCAAATAGAAACAAGTACACAGATTCGTGTGGTAACCAAGCAAAAAGAACCACCAAAGACAAATTTAACATACTAGCAGGATACCTGCTCTACACGTATGCAAGATCCTGCTAGTAGTACTCGGGATGACTTTGATTCAAATTGGCCTATTGCACGGTTTCGCCATTTTGGGGAGAGCCTCGACCTGGCTTGCAAGACGAATGGGAACTTGAATAATATTATGATTAACAGTTCGATTCCCTCTTTCAAAAACCATTGACCTTGCATGAAGTAAATACATCGTTATGTAACATACTAATTTAACTGACTGTCGAGGCTCACCCAACAAATGGCGTACCGTGCAAGTAGCGAATATCCTTAAATTCTGTGTATTACTCTAAAAATGCAGTGAACCTGACCCCTCCGCGCATACAACATGCAGTCTCAAAATGACTTTTTCATGCCATGCGTGACATTGACCATTATGTAAAATTTCAGAAAATCACCTTATGACCTTAACTAGACCCCTGTAAAATGCTGAAGGGAATTGCTATTTATGGTCCAAGTTTTGTCTTGTTTAGGTGGGGTCAAGGGTTCTGGAGTTATTGCTGTGACCTTGGAATAATCAGGGATGACCTCATGTCAACTTTTATGTCAATTTCAAAATTTTAACTCAAACTGACCTTTGACCTTGAATGATCTTATCCTGACCCTCTTAAAATTTAAACTCAGGGGGTCAATTGCTATTCATGGTCCATGTTTGGTCAAGGTAGATAGGGTCAAAACATTTGGAGTTATGGTGCTGACCTAGCCCTGATTTCACTGCCTTGTTCTACTGTAACACACCACCCAGTGTCCAACATCTTCTATCCACAGCCTCGCCCAGGGAGCGCGCTACCTGGGCTCGTTGCTGGGTCCTTGGGAGGGGCGATCTTGAAATGACCTGGGATTACCTTGTGTCAACTTTTTGGACAATTTGAAGATTTTACGTCTAGATGACCTTTGATCTTGGATGACCTTGACTGTTGCCGAGTCTAGTGTCTCCCCCTTACTTTAATTTCCAGTGGTTTAAAACTATTTTGAAAATGGACTTTGAAAAATAAGAACAAAATTGACTCTTTGTTTTGGGAAAGTTGGGGATTGAAAAATTGAGCAGGTCACAAGATTTAAAATATTTAAAAGACTCTCTTCCTATTTACAGCATATATATTTGACATAATTAGGTTGGCCTATTTTACACTTAAAAAGAAAAGAGCTTCCTTCCTTCTTCCCTTCTCTTTTTGGAAAAAAAAATGATGGTGCTTTATATGTAGTTTTCATTTTCTTGGCTTACAGTATGTACTTGATTGCCAAATGTGATATCCATAATATACTTTGATTCAAATATAGTAACTAGGAACTTTCACTTTCATAAACGCACAAGATTTCAAAATATAATTGGTTTGTTGTTGTTGTTGAAATAAGCCAAAAATGGTAAGAAAATTGATCATCTATATACAGCTTATCCCAATAAAAATGCAACAAGGAAATTAAAAATATTAAATATAGTTGCCAATAGATACTAATAATCATGAAGACATAAGCTTTTCAAAACTGCAGTTATTACTCTAAAACATGCTTTTGTCAATCTTATTTAATCACTCGAGTCCATTGATATAATGAATTTAAGAAAGCTCAGAAAATGTACTTTGGTTTACTTTGTCAGACTCATTTAATGAAAAAGCAGTATTTGAAACCAGGAGAATGTGATCATAGTGCTATAAGGCCTTGTATCCATTGGATGTTCCCATATTCCGCGTGCCCTTGTCTCGTTTACTATTGTTTATAATTGTGCGGCGCAACACAGACAATAAACTTTGTTCTGCTTGGTAACAAAATAGAGCACAACCAATCTAAACAAATCCTACCTACTATATATTAACTATATTTTAATAAATCTACTCTGTAAAGACTATGGAGTAGTTTAGGATACAGTTTCCACAAGCAAAAGTTCAAAACAGGTATTGTAATGACAAATGTCACACAATACACAAGTTGTAAGAGAAACCAAACACAAACTGGAAGACAGAGAAGTTTAAGAACTCGAAGTAAGTTCAAAATTCATCTGACTCATCAAGGGTACGCAACAATGTTGAATCAACCAGACCCAAAAACTTGCTTTAATATCAACCGATCCTCATTAAATTGAATTCTTATGTCATGAAGCAAATCCAAGAGAAGACTCTCTTAATTAATGGCGTGATGTTTATTAGCCATTTTCATTCAACATTTACTCTGCTACATCCCCAATGGTAAATCTTTTTATAGATTAACAAATCAGACCACACTGAATTTTAAGGTCTTTATCAAATGAGTCACAACATTTTGAATCAGGCCAAAAAACGTTTGTTTATCTGTCTATAAATGCTCTTTCTGGAAGAAAATTCAGTTGTTCTTTTTATTTTTCTCAGCTACAACACTGTACAAATATAAACCAGAGCCAAAATATAAGTTTAATATGGATGATTTATAAAGATGTTCATTTACCTGATCAATGTTTTAAAATGATATAGATGATCAAATTTAAGCAACTTTTTAACAAAATTACTTGTACTCACAAACAGTATGAATTACTATAAAATTGTATACGGAAAAGTGGTTTTATTGAAATTTGAAAATTAGGGTCAGAATTCTTTTGTAAAAAAATTCCCCAGATTTTCAAAATTAGGGTCGGCCAAAAAAGCCCAAACAAACATATGTCTATTTTGTTTTGGCATTATAGCGACCTAAATTACATCAAAACAAAAATCATTTAACAACCAATAGTAAAATCTGCTTTCTCAGAAGAAAAACAAAACAAAATTCCTTGCATTTTAACTTGGATACTCTTGACATACAATATTAATACATAGAATATTAAGGTAGCTCTAACGGCTATTTACACATGTCAGAAAATTAGCAATAAAGTGAACAGCTTTTGGGAATGGGAACCAAAACCTATTTCCATTTAAAAAAAACCCTTCAAAGTTAACATATATATAAGTTTTATAATATTCAACCAATTTTTTATGTTCTTCTTTATTTTTTGAAAATTCCCTAAAAAATCAGAGTTTTTGAATTTTCATGTAAAGAGGGAATGAGCTATGACATTCAAATTTTAGGGGCTGGTGAAGGATTAAAATAGCTAAATTCTCTTGTTTTTTTAGTTCCTAAATTTAGGCATATTTTCAAACACCTATAAAATTTTCTAGAAACACTTTAATTTTAAAAGCCAATGAGAGATTGTTGCAAATTTGATAAGCTTTCATTTGACACCTTGTTTGTTAAAATTGAAGCATGGCCAGTATGAATGAAAATTCTGAAAAATCTATTCAGTGTTTCTACAAATTAACACAATAATATTTGGGAAGTAGAAACATTAGAAGTCTCTCGTTAATAAACGATGAAGGGAATTTTTTCAAAACAAAATTTATGACAATCTGTGATCAGTTTGCAATGCAAAGAAAAAAAAAGTAGTTTCATTTGTGAACTACTGCCACAGAAATAAATTCTTTTGTAAATAGTATTATTTTCAGAAATTTGTCAAATTTTGTGAAATTTTCATGGTGGCCAAATTTGCCGTGTACTAAGTCTATGGGAAATTTGAAAATAAAAAATAGCGTAACTCAAGAATGCTTCGATGGAAAAGAATCAAAATTTGGAATACAAGTTTTTTTATCATTCTGCACATTCTGTGAAATTTTGAACACATTCTGTGCAGGACACCGTAGCCGTTAGAACCACCTTAACTCTGTTTGAGTGTGATGGTTGAAATATACTGGAATGCTTTCCTGAATTGAAATTTTGAAATGGTATGAATTGGAATTCTCAAATTTCAATAAGGGGTATATATTATTTTCCCATCTTATAACATAAGCAGTTATAATATTTGTTTTATATCACTACTACACAAAATCCCTTTCACAATTAAAAAAAAAACCATGCAGTTTTTGGTTCTTTAGTCATTAATAGTTGCTTGCCTGATTAATTATCCCATGCACCAAAAGGTACTGCATGTACTAGTACATGTAAAGTGACGGTAAAAATGCAAATGCCTGGGCTGTCTTGAATTAATAAAGAAGTTATATGATATACTACAAATAACTTAGATTGTATTATTTTGTATTTATTTACAATCTACAAGCCAATATCACTACATAAATCTAGCCCTCTGGGAAACATTTGTAATGGCTCACCCCGAAAGGGGGGACTTTGCAGATGACATCAATTTTGATTTTATCATTACATCTGTTACAGCATTTTATAAGCTTTAAAATGACACCTTGTTTGTTCAAATTGATCAACACGATAAATTTACAACAGAAAATCTGCTGGAAATTCTTATTCTTTATTTTTTGCTGCCTATTTTCATCAGTTTCTCGAAAAGTGTTCTGTCGCAAAGTCCCCCTTTTCGGGGCGAGTCATCACATTTGGGCAAAGACAAATATTAATATCATCAAAATCTTGATTAATCCTTGACATCAGATATATCAGCATAAATCGTCATATTTGAACTTCATATTATGGTAGCTCTATCACTGCTTCCTTGTTCTTAGTAAGGAATGTCAATCTCAGCATATGTCAAATTCTCAACATTTTTGCACGCCTTGAAATTAACATGTTCCTCTGAAAGACAACATTTTTTCAGCCATGCCTTGCTTAAAAAAGACTGACCCATCTCCTTTTTGCAATGGAAGTGACTACATAAACCTGCATCATTAGTGGAGTTTTTGTTTGATGCTGCAGCTCCTGAAGTACCATCCAATTTGTCTTTGCTGCCATGCAGCTTCTTCTTTGCTTTCAATAATCAAGACTTTTGGAGTCATATACAGTGCATATAATGCTTCATCATCATGTTTAGAGCACAGATCTGTGTTTAGAGTCGATTGAGGCACAGATAAAATCTGTGATTGAGGCATGTGGTCAACTATTATACTTTCAGATTCCTTGCTGGGGCATGTCTTTGCTTCAACTTTTACATTTCCCCAACCGTTTTTTTGAATGCACTTCACAATCCCTCTGAGTGGTAATTACATTTGAGGTTGATGACTGGCTTTCACATTGGAGTTGGATAATGCTCGGCAACATGACTCAGCAATATTGCTAATTTGAGATGGTTAAGTGCTCTGTGATTCTTTTTTTCGACAGCAAACAAAGAGAAGAAACGCAATATTAAATATTATAACAACTGCTGCTAAACATCCTACTATAAGCCAAGGGATGTTGATGGGAGTCTCATCTGCTACTACAGAATCCCCCTGTACAATGCCATCTGGGTGGTGAGGCAAAGTGCTGTCAATAGGAGAGTGATGCAAAGAGCCACCAATGGGAGAGTAACTTGCTACTGTGTCTTTCTCTTCTGGAGACCTTGATGTCATTGTCACGGGTTGGTATCGGTGATACCGGATTAAAACGCTCACGACGCTATATGAATAAGCAGTTCCACAAAAT
>JXSR01S002698.1:0-11637 GCA_000969725.1 Ophiothrix spiculata | reverse complement strand
CAAAAATATTTGGTATATTTCCTGCTTGACATCATAGCCGGGCATTTTTGTCAATAAAAATGTGATATTGCCCTGGCGATAACAGCTTTTTTACAAACATAACGCCCGAGAAGGTTTGTTTACGTTCTGACATGTTCGTCTTGCCGTAGCGTAGTTTCATGAAATAAACAAAATTGACCAGATGGATGAGTTCAAATTACAATTGATGTATGAATTGACTGCATGATATAGTGCTTTTTACCCAGCTGTCGGAAATCCTCAAGCGCTGCTTGCATTTAATTTGGCGAGAGCTAGGCCTAGGCTAGGCTAAGCATGCATGGTAGGCTAAGCTTAACTCAGTATGCACTTTAATCAAGTGAGTTTACGCAAGTTATCAAATGACAAGAATATTTTCATACGGTATATAAAACAAATATTTACTGTTCTTTATTCAAGCAATTGTGCAAAATAACTACCCTTGTGACTGGAGACCGTGGGCCTACTATTACCCAATAGTAGGCCCACGGTCTCCAGTCACCTTGGGTAGATATTTTGCACAATTGCCCTCATGAGCAGTAAATATTTGTATAATATATCACAAGTACAAATTTCATTAGAATATAACTTAATAATTATTCATGACCTCATTATCACAGTACAACCGGATAGAATGTTTTCAGGTTATAAGTTTTCAAACAAATGCGCAGAAATGTAGCAAACCCTATTAGGCCATATAAAATTAATTGGTTGTCTCAATGCTCTCCTACTCTTGAAAAACTAATGTGAAATGCTGGGGGGTTTTCCCTAATTATTTTTAAAGGTTTTTTTTTGTGTGTGACACAAGTCCTTAGTGCAATTTTACATGAAGAATAAATATCCATGTGTACCCCCTATATTTTTTACATGATATACAAATTAATATTAACATTAATTGGCCATTTACAAAAATCAAAAACAGAATATAGAACCAAATCAATTAAATTTTAAGTTGCGAGTAAAAGGAGTTCATATGGTTGGATACACCATGGATTTGCACTTTCAACACTGTTGATTAATCCATTTCGCTCGCTCCGTTCGTTTCGATATGGAACTGATGACTAATATTTGGGTATAGGAGCTTCATGAATATTAATTAATTACATCACTTACATCATCGCATCAGACAGTTCTGTTGCTAAAAATGTGTGAACACAAAATCAGAGTTGGAAATTTTAATTTAAAAAAAAAAAAAAATTGTGAAAAAAAAATATTTTTTTCAACTTTTTCAGGGATGGTTATGGCTTTTTGTAATTTTACCTGAATTTGCCTGAAAATGTGAATTTCCTAATACTTTTGTACAGTGAAGATCCAAGCATTTTTGCCTGAATTCAGGCAAAAACCTGAAGATAATCATGCCTGCTTTTTGAAAAACTAACGTGCACAATAAAACTAACGTGCGCGGGAGCTTTGAGTCAAACAATTAATTTTAATTGGCCTTATTTATGCACAGGCTAAAGTGGCAAATCTACATTTCACAACCATATTTTCAAATGCATTGAGTGCAATTCTACTTTGATTCTTATAAAATATAGATTCTGTCAAAAAATTACGAAAGTTGGATAAACGCATTTTGAGATATGACTAAATACAGGTTTTGTGTGGAAATATTTTCCAGCAGCAGTGTATAGAGCCACTGACAAGTAATCCATGCCTCTCTTGTCAGTAAACATAAGGCGAACCGGATTATAGTGCTAAACGAGCCATAGAAAACAACAACACAATATTTATATTGAGGGGAGATATCAGACTGATGCCTATAACCCGAGGGGGGGGGGGGGGCATTTAACTATAATGGTGTACACATGCATGAACAAAGGTCTTAAAAATACCCCCTAAACACGTTTTAGAGTAGCCTTAAAAAATGACCCCTAAACAAGGATTTTACGCGGTTATTCTTTCATTTTACCCCCTTTTTGTTGAAAATCAGTGTTTTCTGACCCCTAAACACGAAACGTACGGACCGTGCCTCTTGACAAAAATACCCCCCTTTTCCCGTGTTTTTTTGTTCACGCATGTGTACAACAGTATGGCTAAGTGGCCCCCCGGGGCCTATAATAAATAACAGCAAAGTCAGCCATGGGTTCAAAAGATGGTATCAATTCAAAAGATGGTATCTATTCAAATCCCGCCAAAATCTACTTTCAGTGCAGTGATTTGGTTAAGCATACAGATAAATCAAGCAAATACTTCTTAACATGAATTGAATGATAAAACAAATTGATCTCCTATGCCAAATACCCGGGGCCAAATAGCAATTTTGCTGAGTCTGGTGTCTCCCCTTCTTTCCAGTTTCGAAACATAACTTGGCTTGGGCAAGAGAAAAAGTGAGTGGCCTTTAAAACATTTACAGGGCCCTCTCTTCCTTTTTACAGCATATAAATTTGACGTAATTTTAGTTTGGCCTATTTTATACTAAAGGTTCAAATAATAAGAGCTTCCTTCTTCCTTTCTCGTTTTTGAAAAATGATGGTGATGTATTTTTTTCATGTGGTTTATTGCTGTGGTGATATTCATTCCTTTAATCCAAATACAGTAACTAGCAACTTTCACTTTCATAAACGCACAGGATGTTAAAATATAATTGGTTTGTTGTTGTTGATATATGCCAAATAGACAGAACAGTCAGAAAATAGATCATCTACAGAGTGTCCACGAATGATTGATACCCAGTTTCAAAAAATCAGAAAAAATACTAAATGGTAATTTTTCATAAAAACCAACAGCTTTTCTACATTAGTAGATACGTCTTCTGCATTTTCCATAGGTTTCATCAAAATATCATGCTTCATTGCTTTGTGCGATGACATAATTGAAAATCGAGGCAAACGTGGTTTGATCTGTAAAAATAATCATGCAGGTATAATAAATACTTGTAATATGCACACTTACGTATGTTTTTTAATGAATACAACTTGTCCAATTTCAAATCTTCTTTCTTTAGTTTTGTAATTTTCTATGATCTACAAAAAGTATTAAATTGGAGACTTCCAAATCTATTCCTACACAAAAAAGCGAGATAGTCTTAATCAGATATGTGTACCGCCGCGGCAAAAGGGTCCAGTTGTCGACTCCTACATGTTGCTCATTGTAGCATATCTGATGTATACAAATACCATACATTAGATATGCTACAAGGAGCAACATGTACAAGCCGACAACTGGACCCTTTTGCCGCGGCGGTACACATATGGATCAGGACACCATATTGGCATATTGAGTTGCTACCCATAATACCCACCCAAACTACGTTTCTAGGTGGGTTTCCCTTAGGCGCATAACATCTAACATTATTTGTACGGATCATTGTAAAACTGTTCAACCGTAACCAAAATCGTTATTTCTTTTTCAAGGACACCCTTTATAGGGTCTATCTATCACAGTCAATCAATAAAACCTAAATTGTATTTTACGTTTTAACTTTAGAAAAGTAAAAGGGGGTTTCAGTGTATTCATTTTTTACTATTTAAGTTCAACAATTTCTCTTATTACAAATTTACCATTCGCAAAATATACACTGTTAAGAAAAATCTCTATAACCTTAACCACTGGTGCATAAAAAAATCCAAAAGCCGGGTATTAATCATTCATAGACACTCTGTATATATAGCTTGTCCCAATAAAAATGCAATGAGCAAATAAAAAATATGAAAAATAGTTACCAATAGATATAGTCATAAAGACATGTGATTTTTCCAGTGTATAGATACTACTCTAAAACATGATTTTTGTCCATCCATCTTATTTAAACATGCATTGGATAAGTTACAGAAATTGTTTTTCTGCAAGTGATTACAGTCTCTACATTCAGTAATAACTGTCAAGTACCAAATATTGAGAAAAAAATGACCAAAACCCTCAGAAACATTAAAAAGGATAACTTTGTTTTGTATTTTGATCTTTGGTATGAGGCTATTCTCTAAAATTGTGTATTAATGCAATAAGTCAGGAGAGAGGTAAAGTTTCATTTGCAAACCACTGATTTTACTTCTTAGACTACAGATATATCAACAGAAATATAAATTTTCCATTGAATCTGCCAATAAAGAAAGCCTGATTATAAGATTTCAACAAGTGCAAGTATTTTTCGTTGTCAACAACAATAATTGATTATGAAAAAATCTCAATATTTTGATATATAGGGGTTGAATTTCACAATGAAAGATAGCATGCTTCCATTATTACTGCTAACACTTGAAATGATGGAAACATCTCAAAGTGTCAGGAAAAGAGTTTGGGGATGATGGCAATATCCTTTTAACCACTCCAGATATATGAAGAATTTAAGAAAGCCCAGAAAATCCACTTTGTGAGATTGGACACATTAATAAGAAAGAAGCATTTGCACTCAGGAGAATGTGATGGTATTACGTAACCAATTAGAGCACTACCAATCCAAACAAATCCTACCTACTATTAACTAACACCTACGTTCATCTTCAACTAAAACTAGGCCTATATTTCAACATTAAAGAATGGATCTTCATGATTTTTTTCATATTTTAATGAATCTATTACTTCTGGTAGAGACCACTGAGTAGTTAAGGATATCATCATACAGTTTCCACACAGAAACGGTATTGTAATGACAGATGTCACACAATACACAAGTTGTAAGAGAAACCAAACACAAACTGGAAGACAGAGACGTTTAAGAATTCAAGTAACTTCACAGTTCATCTGACTCATCAAGGGTAAGCAAAAGTGTTGAATCACCCAGACCCAAAAACTTGCTTTAATATCCACCGATCCTCATTAAATTGAATTCTTATGTCATGGAGCGAATCCAAGAGAAGACTCTCTTAATTAATGGTGTGATGTTTATCAGCCATTTTCATTCAACATTTACTCTGCTACATCCCCAATGGTAAATCTTTTTATAGATTAACAAATTAGACCACACTGAATTTTAAGGTCTTTATCAAATGAGTCACAACATTTTGAATCAGGCCAAAAAACGTTTGTTTATCTGTCCATAAATGCTCTTTCTGAAAGAAAGTTCAGTTGTTCTTTTTATTTTTCTCAGCTACAACACTGTATAAATGTAAACCAGAGCAAATATATAAGTTTAATATGGATGATTTATAAAGATGTTCATTTACCTGATCAATGTTTTAAAATGATATAGAAGATCAAATTTAAGCAACTTTTTAACATTACTTGTACTTGCAAACATTTTAAATTACTATAAACTTGTATCTGGAAAAAATGGTTTATTGAAATTTGAAAATTAGGGTCAGAATTTTGTAAAAAAAATTCCCAGATTTTCAAAATAAGGGTCGGCCAAAAAAGCCCTAACAAACATATGTCTATTTTGTTTTGGCCTTATAGCGACCTAAATTACATCAAAACAAAAATCATGTAACAACCAATAGTAAAATCTGCTTTCTCAGAAGAAAAAATTCAAAATTCCTTGCATTTTAAGTTGGATACTCTTGACATACAATATTAATACATAGAATATGTGATGACTCACACCGAAAAGGGGGACTTTGCGACGATTTGCAAACTGAGATATCAGGCTTTGAAGTTGAGAAGTGGTAAAATTTTTGTCTAGGGGTGAATTTGAGATTTTGTGATATTATGAATCTTCAAAGTGATAAAAATCTTCCTACAAAGCCGTTTTTCTATAAAATTGCGAAAAAACATGATTTTTGACAATTTTCTAACACCGTGTCAAACTCGTTTTTGCAATTTTGTGATCGGAAGAAAAACATCCATATTAATAAAAATATGCCTAATTTGCCATATTTTTGTAACTGAATTAAAGATTTGTATCTTGACAATGTCTGTGTCAAATTTAATGGTGATTGAGTGCTCCTAAGTACCCGTTGCTAAGGAGATTTTGTGTATAGTTGAATAGTAATCAATAAAATTGATGCTATCACAAACCCAAACTTTAAAACCTGTTTTCTCCAATTGCTATTTTTGAAAAGTGATCAACACGCTCTTACTAAAATAGCCATATCTTCGGAACGGATTGTTTTATCGAAATGTTTGAGGAACCAAATTACTTGTGAAACTCTAAGCTTTCTCATGATGCCAAAAACTTAATTTTGATGTCGTAACCAAAGTCCCCCCTTTCGGTGTGAGTCATCACATATTAACTCTGTATGAGTGTGATGGTTGAAATATACTTGAATGCTTTCCTGAATTGAAATTTTCAAATTTCAATAAGGGGTATATATAATTTTCCCATCTTATGACATAAGCAGTTATAATATTTGTTTTATATCACTACTACACAAAATCCCTTTCACAATTAAAAAAACAACATGCAGTTTTTGGTTCTTTAGTTATTAAAAAGTTTTTTTGCCTGATTAATTATCCCATGCACCAAAAGGTACTGCATGTACTAGTATGTAAAGTGACAGTAAAAATGCAAATGCCTGGGCTGTCTTGAATTCATGAAGAAGTGATATGATATACTACAAGTAACTTAGATTGTATTATTTTGTATTTATTTACAATCTACAAGCCAATATCACTACATAAATCTAGCCCTTTGGGGAACATTTGCCCAACGACAAATCTCAATATCATCAATATCTTTATTAATCCTAGACTTCAAATCAGCATAAATCGTCATATTTGAAGTTGATATTATGGTAGCTCTATCACTGCTTCCTTGTTCTTAGTCAGGAATGTCAATATCAGCATATGTCAAATTCTTAACTTTTGCTAGCCTTGAAATTAATATATTCCTCTGAAGAACAACGTTTTTCAGCCAAGCCTTGCTGAAAATAGACTGTCCCACCTCCTTTTTGCAAAGGAAGTGACTACATAAATTTGCATCATTAGTGGAGTTTTTGTTTGATGCTGCAGCTCCTGATGTACCACGCGATCAATCTTTGCTGCCACGTAGCTTCTTCTTTGGATTCAATAATCAAGACTTTTGCAATCGTAATCAGAAAATGCATAATGCTTCATTATCATGTTAAGAGTCTATTTGAGGCATGTGGTCAACTACTATGTTTTCAGATTCCTTGTTGGGGCGTGTCTTTGCTTGAACTTTTACATGTCCTCCACCTTTTTGCATGGGAAGTGCATATATTGTACTTCACCATCTCTCTGAGTGGTAATTACATTTTAGGCTGATGACTGGCTTTCACACGGGAGTGCTCTGTGATTCTTTTTTTCGACAACAAACAACGAGGAGAAACGCAATGTTAAATATTAATACAACTGCTGCTAAACATCCTATTATAAGCCAAGGTATGTTGATGGGAGTCTCATCTGCTACTACAGAGTCCTCCTGTACAATGCCATCTGGGTGGTGACGCAATGTGCTGCCAATAGGAGAGTAATCGGTTACTGTGTCTTTCTCCTCTGGAGGCTTTGATGTCATCGAGTGACCATTAATTACAGGATCATCTGTGGGGTGCTTCAAAGTGCTGCTAAGAGAGTAACTTGTTACTGTTTTATTCTCTTCAGGAGGACTTGATGTCATCAAGTGATCATCAGTGTTCTGCAAAAGGAGAAAAACAACACAGAGAAGAAACATTAATATCTTATAGATCAAACTATATACAAGAAATATTTCAAGAATCTTATTAAAAAAAATTCATATATGAATCACACCTGGTGAGTCTATATGACAGCGCAATACGCTTTATGACTAGTATAATTAGAGGGACTAGCCTAGATTCCACCTAGAATAAAAAACTTTTGGAAATGCTCTATATAAAGCGTAAAAGGATAGTAAAATCCCAAAAATTCAAAAATTTACACACAAATGGCTCAAATTACACACAAATTGCAGTATATATCATTCTTTGATGGTGGTGTGACTATCCTGTGTTTCCTAAATCCTAAATTTGTACCTCAGATGGATTTACCAGATAAAAGATCAAACAAAACTCCTGAATATAATTTAATACATATTAAAAGAGAAACAATTTCTTCAAAAATAATTTGTTTGGCCATCACAGGTGTAAAAACAAGATTTCTGTAAGTTTTCATACTAAAAACACTGTTTCACACCACTTTTTTTCGCTGGCGAAAAAAATTAAAGTAGGTAAAGAATTGAAATTTTCTCAAATATTCCTCAAAATCATGGAAAACTATACTTGTAAGTTATATTACTATAAACATGTTCAATCGATTTAAGTAAAAAAAATATGTAGGTAAAAAATTAGTGGGAAGAATCTAGGCCAGTCCCTTAAAATGCTTGGTCATTAGACACATTGCACAACCTTTTCAGTTCTGTTTACAATATTGCAAAGTGTGGCATCTTTTATCATCGTAATGAACATGTCAGAATTCATTACAATCAGATTTTAATTTCAAATCTAAATGTTGTAGCATTGTCATCAATAATTATTCTCTGACAGCAACTGAAACCCTCTGAAACAAACATGCACTTTAATTGGAAATCACATTTTTAATCTATTAAAAGCTATTTTACATTAAAGTTATAACATATAAAGTCTGAAAAATATCAAACAAAGTCAGGAATGAAAATGCTTACCTTGCTAATAATTTGATGAACAAATGAAGTAGCCCATTCACTATCACTGTGAACTCCAAACACATTTTCTGCTCTGCATTTCACAGTCACATTATGCACCTCATTTGTCAGGTTTCTGATTGTCAAAACTGAGTCCGTTATGTTAGAGTCAATAAAGAACTTATTCATCATTTCATGATTAACCTCTTTCAATGTCTCTTTGTTTACTATCCACTTGAATGTATTTTCTGGAAATGAAATATCCGATTTACAAGTAAATGTAGCATTGCTTCCAATGGTGGCATTAATCACATCAGGATCAATACTCAATTTAGGTGGGATTTTCATTGGAGTAACAGTGCAGAAGGCCGGTGACTCTGGATCTGGGTCTACACCTAATGAAGTAGCTACACATTTGAATTCCATATAGTTTAGAGATTCATTCAAGTTGATCTCTACAGGTATCGTAGTGTATGATGCCGTTTGCTCACTTCCATGTTCAGCTAGTATTGTGGTAGAATTTGGTAGATACCAAGTCAACATTGCTGTTTTTTCTATATGGCAATATAGTATAATCTTATGATGTTGGATATTTTGATAATCATTCAAACTTGTCAGATTTTGAGTTGAATTACATGTCGGAGTCTGTAAATTAATCTTGAAATCACTGATCACTTCCCAGGAAGTTTTTTGACATCGATACATAAAATGTGAATATCTTGAAACATTTTGTATGTTTAAAATACTAGTCCTTTCTGAATTATATTCAGCCACAGACTCTGGTGAGTCAACATATTCAAGGTGGTATGAAGAAGCTTCTGCCCGCCCTATATGATCTATAGAATAATGAGGATAGATAACAGTACAAAGACCGATATACAAAAACTCCTGGAATGACTCCTGTCCATTTGATCGGATCCACATCACATTATTACACTCGGTATTTTCTGGAATTTTACAAATAAGTTTTGCATTGCCACCAGTAACAGGAACAACCGAAAGTTTATTTTTGACACTGCCTACAAGAATTCCACATAGAATAAGCACAATAAATGTAACTCCATCTCGATAGGAATTAAGCAGATACACCATCATGATGTGCTATCATTCAACAATATCTCATAGAAGAAAACCATGTAGGATAAACTGTTCTTTATCTCCCTTTACTACAGGAACATATTGATTCACATTAAACATTGCCCACAACACATCATTACCACAGCTTACAAACCCATCTGGAAACATCATTATCTATCATGTTCTACCAACAGACCATATCTCCTGGGGGTACTCAAAAACATTGAGTCGTAAGGAACTTATTTTTGGTCAAAAATAGGATCTAGGGGGCGACTTTTTGCATCCAAATTGAGGTTTAACTCTGGTACTCCTATTTCACATATATAACTGAAGACACCTAAGAGGTGGATTGCTGCAACCAGCACCCCCCTTGTTATTTGAAATTTAGACTCATAAAAGAGGAGTTGCTCAATTTCTTTTTTAGTTTGGGATTGTCTCTTATTAATACACAACGAACCATGCATTATGTAATTTTGACATCACAAGGTATATTTGTCAAGTTGAAAATTCCAACATGGGTAAAATTGAAAATTTCACTATCAGATTTTTAAATATTGAAATTCGACAAAGCATTTTACTTAAAAGTAAGAAGTATTGATTCCAAAATATACTGCAGGTCTAGTTTACTTAAAAGCAAGAAGTATTGATTCCAAAATATTCTGCAAGTTTAGGCTGTTTACAATAATTTTTTTTCTTTCAAAATAGTAACTTAAATGTGGGTATTGCAATCTGGTGACAGATTTTAACATAAACAATATTGACGTGGAAATCTACAGGGGTTATGACAAAAAATATGCTTTTACATGTGATATCAAAATATCCAATTTGATTTTGTGAGCGAAAGTGATTGGAACACACATCTTTAACCACCTACCCCTACCCTTGAACTTTGATGAAAGCTAACTTCGTATTTGGGGGTGCCCTCCCGATGTTTATTCGTCAAAATGAGCGCAACGGATGTCTGGAGGATTAAATACATGATCATGCCCAGATAATGTTGCATTCTTATACTGTAGCATACAAATTTCATTAGGGAACAACCCAACCCTTAGGGTTGGGCTGGTCTAGAGCTTGTGTGGTCTAGTGGAATCAGTGCAGGACTCCGAATCGTGAGGTCGCGAGTTCAAACCCTGCTACAGCCAACGGGTAATGTCCTTGGGCAAGACATTTAATCTTGATTGCTTCGTCGGCCCAAGCGCATTGGGGAGCTGCTAGGGGAATATTACAATCTAAAATTCCGATAGGTCGGCGTTTTAAGATTGCGATCTAGTTGAGGTGGAATGATTGTGACGATTTCCTAATAAGAGCGTAATAATGTCAAGCGCTATGATACTACGGTGAATAGCGCGCATATAAATGCTGGGTATTCTTAAATAATAATGAAATATACATCTTATCTGGAGCGGAAAATAACACTTGAAAACGAGTCATGATGGCGGCACATACCATTACCTTATAACATGAATGTGAGTTGACCTCAAGGCCACCTCCACGACATATTTAACACATTGACAAAAACAATTCAAGTTATATGTATGAAGCCTCTTGATTTGAAACTGAAACCATTTCTGATCTTCCATTCTTGATTAAATAATTCAAACCAAGTAGTCCTCTGACAAGCTTATGAATACACTCATCAATCAAAACAGATTTTATCATGGTAAACTGATACTTTAAATGTCATATTTCAATCAGAGTAATGACAAAATTAGGAGTTAAGGTGGATGCCTTGTTATTTATTTCTTTGACACAATTATAGCAATAATTCTTTAATATTAGGGAAAATGGTTCGGCACAGAGGTACTTATCATGCAATATAAATTATTGATCACCAGATTAAAAAAATATTGAATTTCAGGTGGTGAATACCTTGGTGTTATTGTTGTCATGATGAATGTTCCAACAAGTGCCGTCTTTCAATATGATGAGTCACAATTGTTTCAGGTACATACAACAGTAAGAAGTGGACTTATGATTCTTTGAGATATGACATATCCATTTTTATATACCTCATATATAGATTCCTGTCCTCTGATTGGTTAAAAGTTAGGGCCTGGATTTAACTAGGCCCTATAAATTTACTATGCCCGGGGCAT
>JXSR01S002697.1:20645-30995 GCA_000969725.1 Ophiothrix spiculata | reverse complement strand
AGGTTTTATTTCTCGTCAACAGCACGACTCATTGAACTGTTCTGCTTGAAAGCTGCAATGATGCGTATCATTCCTGGACAGTTGATGCTCAGTTAAACAATTGTTTAGCTAAACATCTTTCTGGAATACGGGCCGTTATGTTTACTTTTTGAAATAGTTAGACACAAGGCCCATTCGAAAGGTGTTTAGCTAAACCATGGTTTTATTTTCCCATCATCAGCACAGCTCATTTAACTGTTCCACTTGAAAGCTGCAACGATGCGTATCATTCCTGCACAGCTGTATGCAGTTAAAACTATAGTCTAGCTAAACACCTTTCTGGAGTACAGGGGAAAGTGAGTTTTATTTAGTTTCTTTTTTAATGAATTGCAAACATTTATGTTCTGATACAGTTCGCAGAGAAAGAGCACTTCATTTTGACAGGGAGAACGTTGAACTAAGACAACATGGCATAGATGGCACCTACAGACGTCTTCAAAAGCTAGCGTTGGCACGGAAACGCTACCTCAACGATGCCATTAGACTCTTCACCTTCTATAGAGAGTGTGATGATTTTGAAGTCTGGATGAAGGAGAAAGTAGGTTATTTGATTTGATTTGACAAGGAAATTGAAACTGTGGAAAAGAAAACAAAAAAATAATTAATTTGACTTGCATTGATGACCAGTTGTTACATGCTGCATGCGACTCATTTCAGTGATGTGTGCAAATGTAAGCTTTTTCAATAGATTAAACAATTCTATGTCTTAAAACTGTTGTAAAGGGGGAGTAATCTATAACCAAACTAAAACAAACTTATCCTAAATCGGTTCTTAAGACCCTTAACCCAGCATTAATGATTAAATATTTTGTTAAAAATAGAAACCAATACCATATCATGTTGAATCAGAGTAATTCTTCAAATAATTTGACTTAGCCCCATCATCATAGACTATCCAACATACAGTATTTTGGAGGTTCAAGTTTTTCCGTTGGCGTGGTTTTTGGAGCGGACCCTTGTTGCTACCCTTGTTTGCATGAATTTTAACCTATTTACGCACATATTTACAGTTTCTGATCAGTCTAATTCCAGTACTTGTGAAACACTGACGGCCATGCGTGTTACCCTCAAGTTAAACGATGCAGTACGCAGGCAAACTTAATCAATATAAATATATAATAACGTGCATTCTATTTAATTTGATAACTATGAATAAATATTATTTAATTTGATAACTATTAATATTGAAAATCATTATTCATTTGCAATTTTAACTAATAGACCACTTTGGTATGTCCCATAATGTACCTGAAATTACCACAAATATGGACATTTCTGCGCAACCGACCATATATTAAGTTGTGCACATATGACGTTGTACACGCAATGTATTAATATTGTCGATTGCGCAAACGTTTCCGGATATACGGTACTTTCAGCGTGAAAAGGAAAGTAGTCTATTAAAAATGATGTGTAAAATATAAAGTAAACATTATTTATTTGATTGTTTAGCTTGATGTCAAATTAATGAGCGTTATTAAGGTAATTGCACAGGAATCTATGGCTTGTAACTGGTTATTTTGCAAGTTTTTCATATTTTCCCTGTTTTCCCAATTTTCTTTTTTCCCTGTTTTAGTACATTTTCTCTCTTAGTGTGGGCAATTTGATTGTGGACTATTATGTCTGTACCTTTTTCATACAATGAATTTCAAGGCAACAATTATTTTCCATATTTTTATCACAACTTTTAGTGATGTAGTTTGGGCTGAAAACATAAAAAGATTTGTTAACACTGCAAACAACAGACTGTGTTCAGATATCAGAACAGACCCTAGGCCAAAATAAAAAATTGCTTGTTTGCCCTCCAGTGGAAAAATTAAAATTTTGGTTGGTCGGTAGGTTGATTTTTTTTTTTTTTTTTACTCTTCACATTTATTTTAAAGAATGATGTCATTCCATGGATTTTATCGTGAATACCAATCAGTGTAGGGCATAATCAAAGACTTTGGGTCATTATTTAGAGGAAATATACATTTTATACTACTAAATGTGACTTTATATTGCTAAATTTTACGTTTTCCATCGAAAATATTAGGTTTTCATATTTTACATGTTTGAAGAAAAAAACAACAAAATACCGGACCTAAATTTTTGGCATTTTATGGTCGGTCGCGGAGGGCAAACAAACATAATTTTTTTTAGGCTTTATTCATCCACCAATAATTTTCCTCAAACATTTTCAAATTTTATCAATTTTGTACCAAGTCTGCAATGCATGCCAAGTAGCCCATAGTAAATTTGAGATTTTGCATAAAAATGAAAAACAAACCCACCTTTTTTGAACGTATCCTAACAGAGATGTCTGTTTTTTCAGAAAATTTGTCAAGAATTTGTAAATTTGCATATTGAATTTAGAACAGGAAATACTGTTTAAACTCTTATGAAATTGGATTTTCAAAATATTTGAAAATTTTCAGTGACATAGCTGTCCTTAGTAATTAGTTAATTTCATAGGATCCCAAATGTTTCCCATAAAGCATTAGTAACACATTAATGTCTATTGTTAGTTTTATTTGCATGTTATATTCTTGAGTATTTTGATGTAGTTTATATCATGGTGTATTTCTTCATGGATTTATGGTATCTTTGAAATTTAGAATTTTTCTTTTCTTTTTTTTCTTTTTTGACCTGAACTATACTTTTTTACTATAAGTTTTCCCTTTTCTTTCTTTTGGTAATTTTGAAAAGGACAATGTTTTATTTCTTTATAATTGGTGACAGGCTTAATTATGTATTTTATATTGAGATATCAACTTGATTGATTGGCTAATTCACTTGAAATCTTCTCTCTTCTTCGGGAAGATTTTGAAAATGTTTTTAACAGGGGTGTATGAATTTTTAATGGATTGGCTATTGGCAGGTACTTCTGTTTAAGATCTATTAAGCATCTTAGCGTAAAAGACAGTGTAAATCTCACGCAGAGCTATATACTCTGTAAATCTTGAAGTATGCAACAAACAGTGATTTGGTCTTAATCAATCGTAATCAATCATTGCTAGTCTCTTGCACAATACAAAACCACCAGATCACCATGTTGTAGAATACAAGGGATATGCTATGGATCCAGTAACAGAGTCTGATTGCTTGTTGCATACTTCAAGGTTTAGAGGTTTAACCTCTGTTAAAGACTTAGTGTAAATCTCACACAGAGCTATACTCTGTAAATCTTGAAGTATATGCAACAAGCAGCCGAATAACACACTTAAACCAATGTGACCTTACGGGGAAGTAAATTAGTCTGTTTTTCTCAAATCATAACAATGTACCCAATCTTGCTGAATATTGAAATGAAATGATGTTCAATGTTTATCCATGTGTTTGCAACAAAATTAGCCTAAAAAATACCAAACTCATGAACAATTCATGTAAAAAAACATTAATACGGAGTGATTTGGTCTTAATCAATCCTAATCAATCATTGCTAGTCTCTTACACAATACAAAACCACCAGTTCACCATGTTGTAGAATACAAGGGATATGCTATGGATCTCGTAACAGAGTCTGATTGCTTGTTGCATACTTCCAAGGTTTATAGAGTATAGGAGGCGTAGATTCCCTGCAAAGTTGTCCAGTTGCCCAGTTGATTTTGAATTCATACTTATAGGGATACTACTAGTTGAGTGAAGCAGAGGTATGCTATGGGATATTATCAGGTGTAAAGTGCCCAAGCTCTGCTGAGCGTGGATATAATGACAATAGCGGACAATGATTCCCATACCATTTTAATAATCTAATAATGCTTTGATCATACCACTTAGTCAATTTTCATTATCAAACTACTTAAGTATAAATAAATATACTTCTTAAGGATTTTGGTCTAACAAACAAAAAAACTTAAATCCATTTTTGATTTATTCAGACTTATGTTTATTTTTCAACACATTCTCTTGATATCAGGAGAAAATCATGAAGAAGAAAGAGACCCTATCAGAGAGAGTTGAAGCCACCCGCCGCAAATTTGAGAACCTGTTAACAGATCTGGCAGCCAATCAGAGCCGAGTTGAGCGCATCAACAAGATGGCTGATGAGTTTGTTGAAACTGGTCATAGCAAGCAAGCCGACGTGAGGAAGAGACAGAAGGAATTTAATAAGATGTGGGAACAACTACAGAAGATGAAGGAAGACAAGGAGAAATTACTGGAAGGTGCTTCAAGGTGAGGTCATCACATCATTAGGCCAAAAAATAAATTGTTTGGTTGTCCTCCACAATTTTTTTTGAGCAAGTGCGGGCGGGCGGATTTTTTTTTTTTTTTTTTTTCGATTTTTTTCAAATGTAAGTCAAAGCTAGACCAATTTATGGCCTCTATAAAGATGCAAATAAGTCTACTGTACCGAAAAATCTCTTTATACAAGTTTAAAAACAGTATTTAAATGAAAACAACAACTTAAAAATGTTTTCAAAAGATCAAAATTCTCAAAAAAAACACCCTTTTTTCGAAATCTGAAAATTAGGTGCCGTATACTTTTGTACAGTAAAAACTTTTCTCCAGTTTCAAAAAAATAGGGGCGGGCAGTGGAGAATAACCGAACAACTTATTTTTGGCCTAAAATTGCATACACTTTAAGGCAATTAGTGACAAAAAGTGCCTCTTTAACACAATACCCAGAGTGTTAAGATTGCATTTACTTCAACTAGTTGCGTACAAATTCGAACTTGTAATTTTGTGTAATCACTAACGAGGCACTTTTAGTGTGATGCGCCCTGAGGTGACTTTCAGTATTTTAAGCTTAATCAGACAATTTCAAAAGGGAAATTTATCTCTCTCTGTTGGTGAGCCTATTTTACCACAATCCAAAAGTTGTCAACTTGGAGGCAATAGTTTTTACTATGTGTATTGCCCCCATGAGCATTCAATATTGTACACTATATTCTATTTAGTTTTTTTTAGTTTTTATTTATTTATTTATTTGGCTTAAACACTGGAATATAACAATTTAAAATTACAATATAAAGATCAAACGGATACATAACAAAATAAACACATATTTGTCAGGAACTCTATCCTTAATTCTGAAACATTTCAAGCAATATACCAACATTGTTTACTTGATATAGTGCTAAGCAAGCTTTAGCCTTTCTTGATTAACTATTTATAGATTAACAACTACGTATTACATGACGCGAGTAAAATTGTACAAAAATAATGCACGGCATGCTGAAGTTGGAGTTGTCCACATTCACGAGGCGCATATACAACAAATACATTTGTATACAACGAATACTTAAAGCAGTGTGTATGAAATATGATTAAATTTCAATGGTACCAGTGATGCCCATGATATACTTACAAAACGCAGCTAGAGTCTAGCAAGACGCTAACGAAGACGCGTAAGTTGAAAATATTTTAATCTGCTAGCGTCTGGTTAGCGTCTTCATAGCATCTAAAATCAAACCATACGCTAGCTGGGTTTTGTAAGTATATCAGGGGCATGAGTGTTTAGGCAGAATAAACCATGTTTTTATATATTATTTTTATTTGATTCCTTTCATAACAGTATTGAATTATACAACCACTCCTGGGGTGAAACGAAAGAATGGATAATGGATAAGTTCAACGCACTTTTATCAGACAATGCCGGACATGACCCAACATCTGTAAAAGCGTTACAAAGAAAACATGAAATCATAGAACGGGAACTAGCACCTGTAATGGATAAGCTAAACAAACTTGGATTATTAGCTAAAGCGTGAGTATGCAATTGTACTGTTAAAAAGCGTCCCTCCCCCAACTTGAAATTTTTACTGGCTGCTCTTAAAATAACTCAGTTACAACAACAGTGGAAGCACTATCGGTTCAGTTTGGCTGGTCATTATGTTATAGTATAGTAAATATAGTATAATAAGGTTGTATGGACTTACAACATTCTGCATTTTGTTTCTGATGAGTGAGGGTCTCCATGGCCCTTACGAAACAGATCTGTCAAACATGGAATAGCAGGATGTTTTAAGTCCATACAACCTTATTATATGAAGCTCCCTTTATTTGGTTGAGCACTTTATCATTTGTATGGTTTCAAGTGAACTTTCCATTATTATTATTCCAACATTACCTATACCTGATGAAAGTAAATCCATACGTTTATTAAGAGATTTGGGATTTATTGCAAATGAATTAAGAATTTGCAGCAAAAGTTAGATCTGCATGTATCATGCTTCTCTGGTAATGGGATTTCAGTGTAAATCTCAAAATAATTAAATTTAAATTTTGGAATACAATATTATGATGCAAATCTAAACAGAATTGGTTTTACTGACATCCCACAATGCATTTGTATTGTCTGTATTTAGAGTGAAGAGTTCTTATCCAAATGAAGGTGAACATATTAACTACAAGCAGAATGAGATCCAGGAATTGTGGGATAAGTTAGAAGACAAAGCTGAGGCTAGGAAAGCACAACTTGCTCAAAGCAGGGATACCAATAAATTCCACAGTGATGCTAAAGATCTGGTAAGTGTTATTTTTAACGTTTATCAATGTATGGTATAAGGCATGCACCATTCCTTACGAGAGAAATACAGCACTTCAGGATGTTAGGTCCGAGTGTTTAATTGGTACAAGATCTTGTTCATATAGCATCCTTAAATACTATTAAGTAGCAATTACACTGTCGACATGTAGTATTTCCGCAAGCTAAAAAACGTTCAAAAACCTCATTTTCTATATTAAACAACCTAGATTCATATAAATGTCATGCTTTTATAGGTGATTTTATGAATAAATCTATGTTTCTTCCGATATTTGACAAACAGCTGTAGCTTTATCACCTTGTTTAGGCTTTCACCAACATGGCTCAAAGATGTTTTGTAAATTCAGTTTTGAATGCAGGAGGAAGACCGGAGTACCCGGAGAAAAACCTACAGAAGCGAGTATGGACTGAAAACCAAATCCATAATAATTTTTCACTAATTTGTACAGGAGTTACAGTGCCTTTTGTGTTCAAATTGTTGTGCCTTTTTTCTTTAACTGCATCACAATTTGTTATTTTCCAATTATACTCACTGAAGTCTTTCATGGCAGGTATTGACAAACATGAACTCATAACCCTCCTATTGCACAGAATTGCTCTACTCTTAGTGAATTCCAAGTATGGTCAAATGCAATATGAGAAACTGCCGTATCCTCTTTAGTGTAGTAATGTGTTTGATTTGTCAAATACTTGGTGTATGATCTTGGTCTAGATTATAGGTAATAGAAATGTTTATTACCAACCATCCTCTGTTAGTTTACACTTTCAGGTTTAATTGATGTTGATATCAGTGGTCACATTAATGTTTTTGGCTTCTTTAATCTGTGCTGTTAATGCAAATGGTACTGTAATATTATATATGATGTGAAATATATAACCAATCCTGCAAAACCATTTCCCATTTCTTTTTCGCCAAACAAAATACAATTTGTTTCTTAAAACATGTTGATAAATAAAAATAGCAGTTGGCCACTTTATGGAATGGTCACAAATGTCGGAAAACATTACAGCAATTTTCTTGAACTTGAACATGGAATCTGGTTCTTCATGAACGATAGAATAATCCTATCTGAACCAAAATCTTCTATATACCAAACACTTTTTAGGAAATACATTCAAAACTAGAAATATGTTGACACTCATAGGTGAAATCATACAAATAGCAATTGTGTGCAGAACTTGCACTTTTTTGAGCTATTGGATTAATTCTAGAAAACAGAATTCAAATCTGTTGCCTTATATTGGAAGGTCAATATATACTAATTATCCCGTTAGAACGGTAATCAAAACTGTAAACATGCTCAAGTTCAAGTAAAGAAGCATGTGACATTTGTGACATATCAAAAAAGAATGACCTGGTATTTGAGGGGGGGATTGACCAGAATTGTTTCGACCCTTGTCATCCTAAAAGGGGTGCATCACCTTTAACTAGCTTGACATGGACAGAGTTCAATCAATCAATCAATGATACAAGTACTTGCATAATATGCATACCCCATGAAGGAGTCTATTCGTACAGGGGACCCACGGCTTTACGTGACTGTCCGACCACGGAGCAAGTAGAGTAAAGTTTCTTGCCCAAGGAAACAAGGAGACGAAAACCGCCCGGCCCGGGGCTCGGAACCACAATCTCTGTATTACGAGACCCTTGCTCTAACCGCTCGGCCACGCTCCCCTCTTGAGTAGGTAAAGACTCTCCTAAAAGTAAACCCGGGGTACTTGCATTGACAAGGTATATGGGGACATGCCTGCCTTTTGGGGTTATTTTTCACAGTTTTTGTATAGTGATGAGGTGGTTTTCGTTGCAAATGAATGCTCAATTTTTGAAAATTGGGTGTATTTTGAGAAATTTGCTCAAAAATGCACCCAATTTGAGTACAATGGGTGCTTTTTTGTCAAAATTGGTATACAGATGGGTGGGTGGGTGTTTGAGTCAAAAATAGGCATAGAGATAAGTCATATTGTTCAAGTCTTGAAGGCATGTCCCTGGACCCCCACACTGGAAGTAAACCAACATATTTTTTATGATAATAAGCCTGATATGTTTTTAACATTTCATTTTTTTGCAGTTAATCTGGTGTAATGAAGTCAAAGCTAAACTGATGGACACGGAGCTGGTTAGAGGAGTGCCGGCATCAGAGCAACTTCTGAAGGATCACCAGGAATTATTGGAAGATATCAAAGCACATGAAGACAAGTAAGGGATCACTTCAAAACTAAACCGGCGGTTGACCGCCCGGAAACGCCTGTTCTGGGTGGATAATATTGTTATGAACAATAACAACGGCGGCAACCGCCCAGAACAGCAGGTTACAGCTAGGCGGTCAACCATCGGTTGAGTTTCTTGCGGGATGCTGATTATTGTGCCCCCTTTACAGACCATATGTAGCAAATAAACAAAGGTCCCTTTGGATGACATCAGTCCATTTTGTTACAGGACAGCTGCATTTTTACTGTCTATAATATGACAATTGAGACGGTCATCTCAAACGAGACGTAATGCAGCAAACGCTACAGGTGAAAATAAATATCAAGGTCGTAATTTGCCAACATCAATTTTTTGACAGATTCACAGTCCTTGTGCTTACTTAAAAACAACAAAGCAAAGTTTCATTTAAAAAAATGATCAGAAATATGAAATATATCTGTATATTTTTTGGACAATCAACAGAAAATATAGGGCTTACTGATCTTTGAACATGTTTATCTCAGTTATATATTTTACTCCCTGACAACCTTTGACGGATCATAACTTGAATTCTGGAAATCGAGTAAAGTTCATCAAGGTGTCATTTTAATTCTTTTAACATGGTCTTTCCATTTCTCATAAAGAAAGAAAGATGAATGATTTACTGCAGGAATCATTTGTTATTTCCAATCTTTATTTATTTTTTTCAGATTCTCATCACTAGATAAGCTAGGCAACCAGATCATTGAGGTCTTGCCAGAATCAGTGACCATAGCACATAAAGTGACCAAAATGAACAATTTGCAAAAGGATTTGCTTCACGGCTGGGATAAGAGGAATAAACAGCTGGAAGACTCGCTAGACTTAAGTGTAAGTTCTTCTAATTGAGAGCTTGTGTGGTCTTATGGAACAACATTATTTTAAGTCTATAACCCATGTACGAACATTTATTGTTTGTTTATCCAGTTTGGTAAGCAGGGGACTCATGGGTCCATGACAAAGTCATATAGCTCCAAGCCTATGCATGACGCACAAGCTTGACTGGCCCATATAGAACTTATAATAAGAATATAATGTTGGCTAAAGGTCACTCTCATCTCAACTGATAGATAGGATATGAGAAGAGTTTTAATATGTGGCAAGCCTGAAGAAATAGCTCTCTTTGTTTAGAATAACTTTAGGAAAAAATGGACTTAGGTCCCATCAAAAACTTAATCCTAACCACTAACCGTGACCGACCCTAACCCTAAACATGCCCTAACACTAAAACCTAACCCTAAAATTTAGGATGGGACCTGAAGTATACTGGACCTTGTTGTGTCCGCATCCAAAGAAAATCTGCACTTTTAAGTTTTAACACTCACCCTTTAAAAAACCCATAATGATAAATAATTTAACAGGCCTGTGCATAATTTGTTCAATTATTTGTTGTTTCTGCAGCTTTTCAACAGGGAGACAGACCAGATAGATGCAACAACCAGTGGCCATGAAGCATTTCTTGAATTTGATGATTTGGGGGTATGTTTTACCAATTTCATTTTAAAATTATAATTTTGTATATGGGTGCTTTTTTGTCAAAATTGGTATACAGATGGGTGGGTGGGTGTTTGAGTCAAAAATAGGCATAGAGATAAGTCATATTGTTCAAGTCTTG
>JXSR01S002697.1:9505-20595 GCA_000969725.1 Ophiothrix spiculata | reverse complement strand
ATTATAGTTGCACTATATGAGCCATGTAGCCAATATTCCACCAAGATACTAATGTTAAATATAATGATCTTTTTATGTTGATTGTATTTCCAATTCCTTTTTGAATTTTTGAAATCCATTTTATCACAATTTAACCTATAATGCAATGCCAGTAATAAATGTTAGGAGGAAACAACATATTTGATTTCTAACCATTATTAGAAACATTTTTAGAAATACAGATAGCCTTGAATTGCTTGCTTGTGATGATTCTAAACACATCACATTATTCATCATCATCATCAGGTAAACCAATTTGTGATTTTTTGAAACGATGTGAAACTTTGTTTAAAGCTATAGGACAAGTGGTCATTTTCTTTTTGGCCTTCCTCTGGGGCTCTGGGATAATCTTTTGTAAACAAACTGACACAGGTAAGTCTTTTGAATTGAGTTAATAACAGACTAGTCACTACATGTTTTGTTTTATTTATTTAATTGAGCACTGATAGAGTATTTTGTATATGTGTCCCGTCATATCTAAAGGTACCTTAAGGGTCCCAAAATGAAAACTGATATTTTTGGCTCATCAGAAAGTTTATATTGTAGCTTTAAAATGACACCTTGCTTTTGGTTATTGGATGTTCGGTTGCAAAGTTACATCCAAATTGGTAAAAAGCATCAGGCTGATTCAGTTCTTAAAGTTTCTGTACTGGTAGAACTTGAATGGAGAAAGGATTTTATCTCGGTTTTTAAAACATTTGTCTTATGTTTTGGATATTGAAATCTGATTAATTAATATGACAGAATACACTTCAAAGGTAACGTTTCTGATGAAATTAGAAATTTGACTTTGGAAGTGATTTTTTATTATGCTCGGCTTCGATTTTTAAGGCTGACCTTATGGTACCTATTGTGACGGGTCACATATTTAGTTTGCAACCAATATTAGAAATACACAAATTGCTTTGAATTGCTTACTTATAATATATGAAACAGAGTAAACAGTACCAATTTAAGGATCCAATTCATCTAAATGCTAGGGTACCTGGATACCTGCATTAAAATATAGCAGGGTACCCAGGTACTAAATTACCCGAAGTCCAAGGCCTAATGTATATTGAGGTTTCAATTATATGCTGAAAGTTTATCTGAATAATATGGTTGTTTAAATAGTTGCAACTTATTGCAAATTTTAAATAATGTGCTTATTTATTTGCTACCTAATTGTCATCAGCTCAACTCAAGTGGTAAAACAACGGTAAGATACAGATCATAATCTATAATCATTATTTAATACATTAATGTATCTCTACTTTTAGTCTAGAGTTAGTGGTGATGGAAACTTAAAAATTGTGACTGTCCATTACAAAATTGCTGTATATAAAGTTGGTCTCTTCTCTTTTTTGCAAAGGCCATGTTATAAGAATTAAGATGAATCCTTGATGAACCTCACATGACATTGACAAGTCAAGTTATGGTCTGTCAAAGTTTGTCATTTGTAGTGAAGGTGAAGCTTAGATAAACATGTTTAAGATCATTAAGCCATATGTTTTCACTTGATGGTCCTTAGATAATGGGGCAATCTACATGGAGCGCAGATCCAGATTCATGCGCAACTCCGAGATCCGCATCTCCATAGACCGCTTACACATACACATGTACGCAGAGTGCTGTACAGCAGATCCAGATCTGATGCCAATGTAGCCACAGTCTTCTGCAAAGCAGCTTGCAGAGACACGCATTCATCTGGATTTGCACTCCCGTTTAGATAGCCCCAATATAGATTATTTTCCTATTTCTGTTTTGAAGAAATCGTCAACATTGTGAATCTGTAGAAGTATTTATCTTGCCAAATTATGATCTTTGCATGTATTTTTACCTGTAGGCCTAGTGCAAAAAGAATTTCCTAGCTTTATTAGCTTATTTGTGAAGGGCAGTCACAATTTTATTAGAATTCAATGTAGGCCATATTTTAAGGCCTATTCATACACTCTGCGTTAAGCACGCGTTGAAATTGTAAATCTAATTGGACAATTTGCAACTCATACGCATTCATTAATCTCGTCTAGTTGCACGCTGCCTATCGCGTGGTGCGTTGTACAATTCCATGTACGCGTACGCGTAACATGCTCGCGCGTGTATGGCAAGTCTCATTTTAAAAGAAAGGTAAATCTAAATTACATGGATGGTTGCATTTTCTATGTTTTATTGAAATAGGAAACACATTTTTAAATAATAATGCCGTTTATTTTTTTACAATATATTCTAATCATTGTCGTGTATGAATTAGATTAATAGCTGCTCTTTACTTGGCGCTCGTTAAATTGTACAAAAATAATGCACCTTGTGCTGAAGTCGAAGTTGTCCAACTCACTCGGCTGCGCCTCGTGAGTGTGGACAACTTCAACTTCAGCACGCAGTGCATTATTGTTGTACAATTTCACTCGCGTCAAGTAACACGCAGTTATTAATCTATAATTAAAAGTTGTTGTGTTGCCCCAACCAAAATCAAACAAACTAAGAAAATATAAAAGGCATACAAAATATTAAAAAATCAGTTTTTGTTTGTTTGTTTCTTTTGTTTTGGTTTTGTTTTTTAGACCATAACTGGAAACTTACTATGATATTATATAAGTATTTTAATTTTTTTTTTAAATTCCTTTTCGCGTGCTATCGTGAAATTTAAATGTTATCATTTAGATAAATCCTCTTGTTATAGACAAAGTCAAAGTTAAGCATTTTGATCTAATTGTTGATTAATAAACAGATCAAATAAACATCCCAATTTTTTAAAATTTCAGGGCAACACATCAATTCATTTTTCATACTTCTATATTTAACATTGCATATGCCATTTGTACTTAACTACTGATATATAATGCTACATCAGCAAGAGCTATATATTCTTGTAGTACACAATTAAAACTATCTTATGTTATACAATGTATATCACTATTCTTTATATCAGCTTTATACTTTAAATTTTCAATAAGTAAATAAATAAATTGACAAAACCAAAATGTTAAAATGACCATCTGATCCAATTGCTGGGATATTTCAATCCACTATGATAAATGCTAAACAAGATCTGCCATATTACGAACCATGTAGCACAGACAAACAATGGAATCAACTGGAACAGCACAAAATCTTTAAGGAAAAGGGCCTGTTAAAAGCCATGAAAAATCAGAGAAGACATCATTGACAGGCATGATTATCTTCAGGTTTTTGCCTGAATTCAGGCAAAAATGCTTGGATCTTCACATGTACAAAAGTATTGGGAAATTCACATTTTCAGGCAAATTCGGGCAAAATTACAAAAAGCCATAAGGGCATTTTCACGGTAACGGAAGGACAATCACAGAATTTTTCCGTATTTCAAACACATACATTGCCAAAATGGAATTGGATAAAATAAAACGACCTCTATATTTAGTTGGGTATACCTGAAAGCTTTCATATTCAACAGGAATTTTTTTATAAAAATTCCTCTGTCGCAAAATATACATATTAATGAGGTCGGTCACGGAAGGACAGCAAAACGGACATGGTTTTTCACCTTGAATGCATTTTTGAAAATTTTCATGAAAGTTATGAAGAAATTTTATTTCAAAGTTACTGAATGCATTGCTTGGTGTTTCTGCAATAGTTTGCCACACTCCACATCAAAATATTCCCTACGGTTATGTTTTAACAATGCGAAATGCGAAGGGATCATGGTCACGGAAGGACGGTCACGGAAGGACAATTTGTCCGTTGATTTTTGGGTGTACTGAACCGTAACAAAAAATACAACCTCATATGTAAAGTTGATCCTTATTTAAGACATTTAGAACAATAACACCTAAGTAAACAACCAAGAATGGGTTGAAAAAAATAAATGAAAATTACTACTTTTCATTATAAAAATCAAGAAATTTGACCAAAAATTGGGTTTTTTAAAGAAATTTCATAGACATCTTTGTTCAGTCTTTTCAAAATTAGGCATATTATAAAGAGTTTCAAAATAGCTTTCTTTTGACACCTAATATATGGTGGTAGCATTTTTCATTGAATAGTTACATCCTTTTTTCGATATTTTTCTCATGTCCACTTTTTCGTGAAAATGCCCATAACCATCCCTGCATCAAGATCAGGAGAGACAAGCAGAAAATCAACAATAGAGAGGGAGGCTCTTACCTTAAAACATAGTGCTTGCTAGCTCAGTCGGGTAGTTCTCGGACTATTAAACATTAGATATCGATCGTTCCGTGTTCGAGTCCAGCTGGGAGTGTGCAAAAACTGTATATTCTATGAGGGTGTGAATTGCTCAAGCTAGGGTTGCGCCAATATGTAGGCCGCAGTAAGCCCTTTGGCCCAGGGAGTCCAGGTAGTGATTTAACCCAATGATTAGAACTGCTCTGTAAAGTGTGCTGAGCCATGTGGAATTACAAGTCAGGGGGACCGCGTAGTGCACTATAAATCACCTGCAATTTATTTATTTATACCTTCTAAGTCATCAAAATTCCCTTTTAACACCAACTAATAAGCCTACAACTGTGGAAGAGATTGACATAAATGACATTTGATTTTGGTTTTGACAAACTGTTTGTTTACTTATAAAATTTTGCACAAACTTAATGACTCTATCCTCGATTTGAATACTCACTTTCTGCTTAGCTACGATAGGTGTGGAATGTACAAATTATCTTTGAAGGATCACATCAAAGTCAACAGGTGGTTGCAATGATCAAATAGTATATTGCTTTAATATTATGCATGGTATATGAACATATATAATCAAAGCATTTCCCCAGGGGGGTACTCAACTTTGAGGTACGTAAGCCATGTGCCACCAAAAAGACTCCGCTTTTTATGGCTCGCTCTCATAGAAATTTTTACCAACTGTCACTCTGTGACCCCTATTTTTAAACTTCCTTGTCACTAAAACAACCTTTGTCACTCAAAGACCCACATTTTCTTAATTTGATGTAATATTTCAAAAATTTCGCAAATTTTTGCCCATTTTGAACCGGAATGATCCTACTTTTTGGTGAATTTTGCCCAAAGCCCCCCCCCCCCATCATTTTTTTGGACTTTGTCACTGAAAGACCCCCTTTTTTGCCCAATTTGTCACCGAAAGACGCTTACTTTCTAGGTGTTTGGTGGCATACGTCACTTCCGTATAAGTACCCCTCTGGGAACATTTCCGGCTCATTATTCACTATTCTAACATGATAAATATGATTGGCTTAGCTTATACTGGTGAGAAGAAACAGGGTATTGGATGATATCAGCAATTGTTTTTGACCTCGCCACTGAAAGAAAACTTTGCAGCAATCAATAACTGTATTGTTTTGCTCAAAAAGGTATATCACAAATCGTTGAATAAAAAAGCCTATTGAAACTGATTGAAACAACTATATGCAAATTAGCTCTGCCTCAATGTGACAATTAGACAATAATAACTGCGCACCATCTTTTTTGAGGTCATTGTTTAAAATCGTTTGTTTTGGGCCGAGGTACTTTTCTGAGGGAGCGTAGCTCCCGAAGAAAAGTACCAAGGCTTAAAACAAACACCAACGATTTTAAACAATGACCGAATTAAAAGATGGTGCAAAGTTATTATTGTCATTAATAACCATATATTTATCTTTAAAATCCTTACTGATTTTGACCAAAAACGGGTGAAAATCATAATTTTATTTAGTTTGTTTCTTTGTCATCTGCTAAAATATCGATCGGTCTAGGCACTGCGTCCGCGTTGCGTTTAGTAAAACGCGACCTCCGCGATATTATTGCGTGCGCGTAATGCTGCGTTTAAAGCATACGCGCTACGCGGGTCATTAACAGAAGTCATTGTTACCTGATAATGACCGCGCAGTAGTTTGCGTAAAAGTAGACATAATCTTACTAGATTGGATCGCGCTATTACGCAGGTTATTAATAATTTGTGGTATCCCTTATAATCCCTAAGTCACTTGCTGCAGCTACAAATGACTTTGAAACAACCAGTATGGTGATTTTATATTTATGCTATGAATATTTATCTTCTTAATTGATACTTCTTTCTTTTAATATTTATAACTTATTCTAAGAATATTGATTATTTCCTCCTGTGAATATTAGTTCATCTAGATGGACCTTGCAAGCGAATATGGGGCTTGCTTTTGAGGTTTATCTAGATGGACTACGTATACTGAATATTAAGTTTCATCTGACTATGAATATTCATTATTTCCTCTTGTGAATATTCAATTGAAAATCATCTGTCTATATTAATTGTGCGTTTACACTGTGATGAATTGTTTTACGGAGGGTAACGTATTTGCAACTAAAAAGTTGTTACTGAAAACAACTGATAGTAACGATAGTGTGTGTGGCTAGCAGCATGTGTTAGTGTTAACTGACTTAAACAAATGATGACCGGCTTAGAATTTAAAACTGCAATACACAGGTCTACGTTGCTTGTCGATACCCCTAATTTGTCACAGTGTAAATGCACCTTAATCATTTACTAGAATGGTAAAATCTAATTGTAACATTTTCTTAACCTATCCATTTATGCTTAAATGTCACTTTAAGCTCATTGAGTTAGAATTAGAATATTCAGCAAATTTATTTCTATATTCCTATATCTTTATTAAAATTTGTTCATACATAAAAATAGTCACTTAAATTTTAATAACTTATAGAAATAGATTATTCATCTTTATTTGACATTCAAAAGTCATTGTTTATCAAATTATTTTAACTCACTAAAGCAAGAAGTTATTCTAGTTTTTTTTTTAAATGCAGTATCCAAAGAGTAATACGATACTCATTGCAACTCATCACACATTTATGATTATCACTTTCCACACACAAAAAAAAGAAATATTTTCAAAATCATCTCTCAGTAAAATATTAAGGACCTCTATTCATTTTTTTCCAAAACTGATGTGGTTATCATGTCACATTTTATGTTACCCATCATGTGCATTTTTCATAATTTGTCTATTGTGCAATTTATATTTGATTAATGATATGCCAAATGAATTAAATTTTCGTTTCTTTTCCAACTTCATATTTGCAAAAACTGATTAAACTTAAAACCAGTTACATACAGCAAAGTTGATTTACAAAGCTTTTTGAAAGAGCTCTAGGACTTGACAAGCAGTTTTTTGGCCTCATTTTGGGAAACTGAAAGAAATCTGTTTTTTTTTTTCTGAATATAATTCTATGTCAATCAAGTCATGTCCAAATTTTAGTGTTATAGTTTCACAGTTTAAAACCTATTTTTTCTTTGCAATTATATGCTAGTGAATGGAAACCTATTATAAGTAAACCTTTCAATTTGCTGGGTCTATGAATATTTTTTATCATAATTTGAATCAAGTAAGGTTACACATGAATTTATGTGTACGGGTTAAGGATAAGGTGAAGTCCTTTTTACCTTTTCTGTCAATTGATAAATAGCATGCCTGTGACTCAATATTTCCTATTTCAGGGGACGGTTGACAGTGTCGGTAATCTAATCAAGCGTCATGAGGATTTCGAGAACACTCTCATTGTCCAAGAGGAGCGACTGCAGAGTCTACAAGATATGGCCAACAAGCTTATCAGTACAGGGCACTACTCTAAGGATTAGTAAGTGCTGTATAGCGGAAATTTCTTGGGGTTTAGGTTTCTCTTCATACAACTAATCGCAAATTTTAACCCTCCCCCTTAAAATATTATTTCTATATTGACCATTTTCATTTAAATTTAAAAATGCAATCTTGATTGCTCCATAGTCCCCTGCTTTTTGAGCTGTTGGGGGAAATTACAATCGTAGGCGCTCATAGGTTTAGTGTCAAATTGGCCTCTGCTGCAGTCAAATTCTAGTTTACGGCAAAATGCTCCTGATTATTTACTAACAATGACATATTAATGGCCAGCACTATGAACGTCTTGGGCCAGATGCAGCTTGTATTAAATGTTCATGATATATGTGATGACTCACCCCGAAAAGGGGGACTTTGCGACAGAACACTTTCTGAGAAACTGATGAAAATAGGCAGCAAAAAATGAAGAAAATAATAAGAATTTCCAGTAGATTTTCTGTTGTAAAATTTGATCGCCTTGATCAATTTCAACAAGTAAGGTGTCATTTTAAAGCTCAGAAAATGCTGCAACAGATGAAGTGATAAAATCAAATTTGATATCATCTGCAAAGTCACCCCCCCCCCCCATTTCAGGGTGAGCCATCACATATATTATTAAAGTAATAAAAGAGGTCTGGAACACTTGACCTAAGTATCATTGAGACAAGTTGTGAATTAATCTTCACAGCAATAGATTTTCTTTGACAGAGGCCTATAATAAACCCACTTTGTTTTCATTTCAATTTTCAGTATAAGACAGCGCTGTGATGAAGTACTTGAAAGAAGAAGAAAAGTACGAGAGAAAAGCAACAGGAGGCAGCACAAGTTGCTGGAATCAAAGGATTATTTGGAATTCTGTCGAGATGCAGATGAGGTATGTATTGGCTGTTATTGAATAAATTGTAGTAAAATAAGCAAAGACAGGTCCAAGGAATTTTTATAGGGGAACTAGTTTTCTCCGCCATCTTGTGTAGCTCATAGAGCAGAGTTACTGTACCTCCAGATATATTCGGAGTTTGGTCCGATATCCAGGCAGATTATGTAAATCTTCACTTGACGCATTATATAGTATGTGCATTTTGTTTCACATGCAAACCGTGTCTGCATTTCAAATAGCATGTATTGCGACTTGCCCTGATAAAAGTACCCAAATTTTCCTGCTAATCCGTTGCAAAGACTCTTGAAGTGTGGCACGGGGAGCTGTAAAATGCCGGAGGTACAATAACTCAACCTCCATGAGCGACAATCCAAGATGGCTGCCGTCCCGTAAAATCAAAATGTCAGCGAGTATCGGTTCCCCCTATAAAAATTCCTTGGACTGGTCAGAAGTAAAAGGGATCAAACTTATTTACCAGAGGGTTTTTCTGTTCTACAAGAAATTACATTTCTTACATTTCTTACCATGCAGATAGACTCAATTCCAGTCCACAAACATGTGTATTCCTTAGCTCTATTATCACAAGTACATTTACAGTCTATTTTGTCGACTAAAAATGGAATGCTCTGTGTGATCCAAACTACTTGAAGTGATGTTTTTCATTTTGTTATGCATGTTTGAGCATTTGGTCACCATGTTCCTTTCTTTGGATTTTTTTAAAATGTGTTTATTTCATTTAAAGTAAGGTCCAAAGTTTTCCGCGTTGCAGATTTTCAGCAAATATGCGGAATCTGGGGTAAGATGTGGAAAATGCAACTCTAGCTAAGAAATAATAAAAATGTCAAAAAATCTGCCAAAATTAATGAAAAAAACATGATCTTAGTCAATATTCTTGACTAAAATCTAATAAATATTACAAGTGGAATCATAGGAAAGCAAAAATAAGCAAATAGGTTTTTGATCTCAAGGATCTGCTTCTGTTATCATTATAAATTTCAAGCTTTCGAAGGAAAAAAAAAGGTAAATCCCCAAAAATGCAGCGCGGTAAAACACAGATTTTGAAGTTTAGAAAGCAGAAAATGTGGAAAGCGAAACTCTAGGAAAAAATTAATAAAAATATCAAAAAATCTGCCAAATTAATGAAAAAACATGATCTTGTCAATATTCTTGACTAAAATAATTACTGTTCTTTTAAAAAAACACCCATTTGGAAATAAGTCATTGACTTTAAGGGTTATCATTGGCATATTATAAGGTCATTACTTTTTAAATATGATTGTGTTTATTGTAAAGATTTATATATGTGTACCGCCGCGGCAAAAGGGTCCAGTTGTCGGCTCGTACATTATGCTCCTTGTAGCATATCTAATGTATGGTATTTGTATACATCAGATATGCTACAATGAGCAACATGTAGGAGTCGACAACTGGACCCTTTTGCCGCGGCGGTACACATATGTGCAATTGTTTTTATTGACTACGATATGCTGAATAAAATCAAATCAAATCAAATTACCTTAGTTTGACTTTAGAATAAACAAATCTATTTGTTTGTTATAAAAAAACCTTCCAGTTATCAACATGGGTAGCAGAGAAAATGCGAATAGCAAAGGATGAGTCGTATAGAGAGCTTACAAACGTGGAAGGCAAACTGAAATACCATCAGGCATTTGAGGCAGAATTGGCAGCTCATAAAGACAGCTTGGACAAAGTCAATGAGGTAAGTGACATATACAGGGTGTATCAAAATGGTTAGTACCCAAAATTCACATAATGATATATAAGCTTATAAGCTATAATATTTTTAACATTTGTGATAATGCATCATATTTGTTTGCTACATTGACTTGTGATATTCTTCGGTCAAACTTTGTGTGAAATAGTTTAGAATTAATTAACCTACATTAAAGATGATCAAAAATACTGTCAAAACAATCTTGGAAACATAGCTAGTTTTTATTTGAAATTTTTATATTTAAATTAAGGATCCTTAACTTTATTGACATATAGATTCTTTCTCTGGTGTATGGTTGGTAATATGGCAAAATGTTTCCATATTTTCATAAAAGGCTTATGATAACGCCTGTTTTCCAAAATGTAGCCAGCATCATATATTAACTAGCAATATTTTCTTAATATAGTTCATCTAGATAGACCTCTCAAGCGAATGCAAAGTCGCACTTACGGCGCTTGCTTGTGAGGTCCACCCAGATGGATTTGTTGAATAGGGCTATTATTAAGTTTGCTATTATGTGGGTAGTGTAAACCCATCCAAATCTTTTAGTTTGTTCATTGTCAATCTATCAAGCAAAGCAGAACCTCCAACATTCCTGATGAAATTCTTCCATGAATCAATGATAGACATTTTAGTTCTATGTCACGGTTAGATGAAACCATGACTATTAATAATGCTCTCTACCCAAAATTATTCAATACTTTCACTCACAGGCAGGTAAAATCCTGATTTCCAATAAAAACTTCAAGTCCAACAACATCAAATCAGAGCTTGCCAGTCTGAACCGTCGCTGGACGGATCTAACGAGTCACAGCAATGATAAAGGTACCAAGCTAAGACAAGCCGTGAAGGAACACCAACTCAACAGAGCGCTGGAGGATGCTAAGGAGAACAT